>CANSNZ010000961.1:2010000-2190739 GCA_947646795.1 Beta lomatogona
TCTTAGCATCCATGCTTCTCTCAAGGAGGAAGAGTCTGCTAAGGTTGTTGTTGCTGTTAAGAAGCCTGCTCCTTCCTATGTTCAGAATCCAGTTAAGAAGCCGAGGTATAAGTTCAGTGGTCGCGGTAATTATTCTCAGAGTTCTGGGTATTGGTCGAGTTATGATGCTTCCAAGTGCCGAAAGTGTGAAAAGGTTGTTCATCCGGGTAAGAACTGTGATGGTTATGCTATTACTGCAAGGAAGTGGGGCACAAGTATTTTTCAGTGTCCGAAACATCCTAGTGCTACCAATCCTTCTTCTAGCCCTACAAAACCAGCCATTCCTGTTGCTCCGGTGAAAAATAGGATTTATGTGATGACGCAAACTGAGGCAGATGTTCATCCAGATATGATAACTTGTACATTTCAGGTTAACAATAATCCTGCTTATGTTTTGTTTGATACTGGGGCTACTGTGTCATTTATAGCTAGTTCTTTTGCAAAGAAGGCTAACATTTCGCCTAGATCTCCGGTTAAATCTCTTATATTCCTTCCTTCTGGCGAGAGTTATCCTTGTTTTTCTGAATTCAAGAATGTGTCGATTAATATCTTGGGGACTGTGTGGCATGCGAATTTGAAGGAGCTTGATCTGTCATAGTTTGATGTTATTCTGGGTGTAGATTGGTTGTCAGAGTATTACACTAGTATTCATTGTCGTGATTAGAAAGTCTTTCTTTGGGGTCCTAAAGGTAACCGTATTTCTTATGCTGGGATTGTGTTGAAAAAGGGTGTGAAGTTTGTATCTGCTTTGAGAATGAAAAAGATGTAAATTGAGAGCATTCCTGTGGTCCGTGAGTATCCTGATGTGTTTCCAGAGGAGTTGCCTGGGATTCCTCCAGAAAGAGATATGGAATTTGGTACTGATTTGATCCCTGGTACTGCTCCTATATCTAAAGCTCCTTATAGAATGGCGCAACCTGAATTACAAGAGTTGAAGATTAAATTGCGAAAGCTGATTGATAAGGGCTTTATTAGGCCGAGTGTTTCACCTTGGGGTGCTCCAGTTATGTTCGTCAAAAAGAAAGATGGTAGTATGCGGCTGTGTATTGACTACCGATAGATGAATAAGGTGACGATCAAGAACAAATATCCTTTGCGTCACATCGAAGATTTATTCGATAAGCTTAAGGGTGCTGGAGTCTTTTCCAAGATTGACTTGAGGTCAGGTTATCATATTCCAGTGAAAAAGGGAATATATCCCGAAGATTGCTTTCCGTACCAGATATGGCCATTATGAGTTTGAAGTGATGCCTTTTGGTCTCACAAATGCTCCTGCGGTTTTTATAGACCAAATGAATAGTTCTTTCCATCAGTACCTAGATACCTGTGTGGTCATCTTTATCGATGATATTCTGGTGTATTCTAAGTATGAATAAAAGCATGAAAAGCATATGAGTTTGATTCTAGACGTCGTGCAGAAGTAAAAGTGGTTCGCCAAGCTGTCCAAGGGTGAGTTCTGGCTGAAAGAGGTTACATTCCTTGGTTATGTGATTAGCAAGGTTGGAGTTAAAGTTGATCCTGCTAAAATCAAGGTGGTGGTTGAATGGGAAAGTCCTAAGAATGTGTCGGAAGTTCGGAGTATTCTGGGTCTTGCTTGTTACTATAGGAGATTTGCTTAAGATTTCTCCAAGATAACTCAGCCTTTGACCAAATCGATGAGAAAGGATTGCAAGTTTATGTGGTCTTAAGATTGTGAAAAAGCTTTTCAAGCATTGAAGAAGACTCTTACCTTTGCGCCAGTTCTTACTTTGCCGTCTGAAGGGGTTGAGTATGAAGTGTACAGTGATGCGTCTAAGCATGGTCTGGGTTGTGTTTTGATGCAGCAAGGGAAAGTGAAAGCTTCGAGACAGCTGAAAGTTCATGAGAGGAACTATCCGACTCACGATCTGGAGTTAGCCGCTGTGGTTTTTGCACTCAAGATCTGGCGAAACTATCTTTATGGTGTTCGGTGTAAAGTGTTTACTGACCACCAGAGCCTTAAGTACATTTTCACTCAGCGAGATTTGAATTTGAGGAGAGAAGATGGTTGGAGTTGATCAAAGACTATGAGTTGACCTGGAATATCATGAGGACACGACAAATAAGGTGGCTGATGCATTGAGTTGCAAGAGTAAGCATTCTTTAAATGCTGCCCTGATTCTGTGTAATATCCCGAAACTTTAAACCTGTTTGATTAAGTAATTAAGAGAGCTAAATTTTTGTTTAACAATAATTATTAGCCAAATAAACACATGTATAAATTTTGTGTTATAAAAGGAAACTAAAATTAATGAAGTGTAACGGTTACTATAACAAGTAATGAATTTGGTTTAGTAATAGCAGAAATCAAAAATAAAAAATAAAAAGAAGAAAAAGCCCCAAAAACCCACGGCACCCCCTGCCCCTGTTTCTTCATTCCACTCCTCACTTCTACCATAAGCTTGGAGCTTGTCCAAAAAGCCATGGAAATCCATCTCAAAACCACAGGAAAAATCAGCATCATTTAGAACTTCCTCTCTCTTTTCTCTACTTGACACCACCATGGTCACCACCGGTGCACCACCGGCGCGTACCACTGGAACTCCCCTCCAGTGCCACGTTTCTCCTTCGCTCTCCACCTCGTCCTTTCCTGCTTTCCCCTATTTACTGTTGTGCCTCGCTGCTATACCGAGGTTCGACGAACGGCACCCCTGCTTCTACCAACCTGCTGGTCAGGCACACTGGAGCACAGTCGCAGCCTCGCTGCTGCCCTTCTTGCTCTCTTCCCTCTCTTGCTCTGCTTCGTGTTGCTGCCGCGCCGCGCCACCACGTTGCTGCCAGCTGCACTGGAGCTCCACCGTCGCGCCGCCTCACCACGCCTACTGCCAGTCTCGCCGGCACACCCCAGTGCAATTGAAATGAAGCGATCGTCCTACAGAACTAGCACGACTCCAAAATATGTGTGCACTCACCCACCTCGCATGGAGATTAGAACATTGCCCAAAACCAGAGAGTTTTTTGTGAGGGAGAGAATGAGAAGAATATTTCCTGTGTGTATTTTGACTGAAGGAAAGCAGCCTTTAAATAGGCAAAAAGAAAAACGGAAAGGCTGAAGAAAAGGAAGGTGATCAAAGAGCAATTAGCGTCAAACCAAAAGATTGGGGTCCAAATAGGACCATAGACCCACAGCCTGCGCTGCGCTCACCACGAGCCCGGCCCGGCCGATGTGCGCATGTGGTCCTTCAATCCTTCTAGCACTCTATCAAACAATAAGTGTTAAGGGACTATCATAAATAAACAAGGCAAAGCATAGCTATTTTTTTTCATGTGGGACATTGGCTTTTCACTTTGACTTCTCCACTCCTTACTTTAAGGTTTCTCATTGAGGGCAATTGTTGAACTTCCAACGTGCGCTACAATGCATATAATAAATTAAACATGTGTGTTTTGTAACAGGCATCAAACACCATATTCCACCTAAGGTCGTTTAGGCTAATAATAAGTTCAAATGTTAGCTGACGAATACTTCTCAAGTTCAATTCACCACTAGAAGAATATCCAACAAGTTAGATTTAAGATGAATAAATTCATATAGGAGAATTAAGTAAAAAAAAAAATATGAATAAAACATACTCAATTTTTCTTGCGCGTAGAGGTTGTGTACCTACACTTGTACTATGATGGTATTACTATCTTTTATTTACATACCTTTTTTAACCTTATTTTTTAAGTAATGAATAAAAATAAGAAGCTTTATTACATAAATTTCCATTTGCGTTTGGCAAACGAGAACAAATGTTAAGAGCGGATAGATATGCGTTAAGGGACTGTGGGAGCCACTCCACAACGCTCAATAACTACAAGATTATAACTGACCAAATTGGCACGGAACATATAAAGACAAAGGTATTTACTAGTGTAGTGCTCCAAATTCTGGGGAATTAGAGAGCATTGCCTTTGCCTATACCATAAACTATCTTCTTCCTACACTTAGCATTGTAACTACAATATATTATTATATTTATTGTTCTTACAAACATATGGTTAGCAAATTGCAGGTCGATGAATAATGTCAGAATGGGACCCTCCTGATCTACACAATCCACCCAGCAAATGTTGAGCAGAATCAACAATCAAAATCAGCGGTCTATTATTTTGATGCATTTCCAACAAAAATGATTGGGTCACCTTCCAGCACTTGGATAAATGATCCTTCTCTAATCTCTCGCTTACTTATACATTTAGCACTTGAAAAGTTCATAAAGTTTGAATATATCTATACAAATATATTAAAAGGCATGCTTAACAACGTCTATGTGCCACATGACACCCTCCCCCTACCACCAGAATTTTGCCACATATCTATTAACCAACAAAGTCAAGTAGTCATTATTTAAAAAATAAATATGCGGAAGCCTAGGCTCGAACCCCTGACCTTATGTAAGGATTTCCAATGAATTACCCTTTGATCTAACATTTTTTAGTGATTCATGTTTCCACAAAATTACAGATATCTTTGTAATTAGAAATATGGCAGTCAAGACCTACTTTCAGCCATAAACGTCATTAATTACTTTTGTACATTAACTCATCCCCTTGCTCCATCTACCCTTTCGAAATTCACCATGAACGGTAGACTCTTCTATTTCGTAATTAATGGGCTTGCGAACTAATAAAGTTAAATCTAATCTAATATTACATTTTGCGTTTGAGATATCATTTTAAAGTAAAATATTAATAATGAAAATTATAAGTACCCGGGGCCTAGCTCGGGCCTACAAACTAGTTTTCTTCCTAATATATGTAAAAGACTAATTATTATTTGTTCAGTTTGAATAAATTTAAGTGTAAAAATTAATTATTTTAGTAACACAAAATTAAAAATTTATGGTTGAAAACATAATGTAGAGTTAGTAAGTGTTGTGTAAGACCACCTTATCGTAAAATTAGTGTAAGTTCACCTCACCATTTTTCTTTAAACAATCACTTTTTAAGTTAAAACTAGATTAGGCCAGAGCTATGCCACGTGAAGTTATATTTTTCATTTATAAATATCTTACTTTAAAATGATAACACCAACTATCACTTGGTTTAGTGGATAAGACTTCAGTATATAAGCTTTAAGTCATTGGATCAAATCTTTATATAATGCATTTTCTAATTTTTCTTATTGTATGTGGATTACGTGGAGTAAAGCACCCTAAGGGAGAATGTCAAGAGGCACCATTCCTTGCTTAGGAACGCCTTTTAATATAATAGTATAGATAAATGGTCACTTTTCAAGTTAAAAGCGTCACTTTTTAGACAAGTGGGTCACTTTTTACCTTGAAAGGGTTACTCCCATTCTAAGTGACCTTTTTAAAGAAATAAGTTACTCCCCGCATCTTAACATCTATACAAATATATTAAAAGCAAGGCGTTCCTATCAATGGAACGGTGCCACGTGGCACTATTCTCAAGCTTCTAGCACACAAGTTTATAATCTCATTTAAAAATATTAATAATGTGTAGTTACCAGGATTCGAACACATGAGCTTTGAAATGAAATGTGAGAGTTTAACCACTAATCCACTATAATGTCAATGCTTAACGTTTCAAAGTAAAACATCATAAAGTCTTATAATTATATGTAATTATAAAAATATAGACAAACTTTTTGATCTCTAACACTTTTATTAAGTAATAACATTATCTTACCCTAATTCCATTGAAATTGTAATTTACATCCTCAATTCCATAGAAGTTTTTTTTAAAACAACTTATCATGCCATAATATCCATTTTCCAATTTCGCATTAGACATAATATTACGAAAAGCTAATAAAATCAATTATGAAATCTATGAATAATGATATACTTCCTCTGTTTTTTTTACATGATCCGTTTTGACTTTTGACACTATTCACATACATGACTTTGACTATCTTTTGTGATTTGTACTTAAGGAAACATACAATCATGTGAGATTTTGATAAATTCGTCTTAATATATATTTTTCAAATATCATATTTTTGTAATTTTTGCTTATTGATAATTAAAGATATAAATGTTCAAAATAGTGCATTGACAACTGTGCCAAGAGGAAATGGGTCAAATAAAAAAACAGAGCAAGTATTTGATAATTATAACTGACCTGGGGCATCACCCAGGCTAAAATACTAGTAAACTATTATAAGGCGGTATTATATGAGACTTTAACATGTAGAGTCTATGCATAGTCAAATGTTATATGTGTAAGAACTAGGAGTTATGCTAGCATTACATTATTTTTAAATTGCACCTATCAAGGAATTGGCAATCTAGGATTTCAATGCCCCTAAGCCTCCTTATACATCCCCTGAAAAGTAAAAAACCTCCTTATACAACAATAAACAAAAAAGTGTAAGTCAAGAAGTATTTTGCTCTCAATTTGCTTTTCTCATTCAATATCAGAATTAGTCTTTGAGAAACTAGCAAATTATTATTGTGATAAGTTTATATTACATATTCCAATCACAATTATGTAATTTTTTAAAATATAGAAAAAAACTTAAAACAACCCCAATTTTTTTGGTAAAACCCAAAAACATCCATAATTTGCCTAAAATTAAGCACAATAACCCTATGATATGCTACTAATCATATTCCTCGATGATAATTTTGGACAATCTAATATTCCTATAGAATTAATGTTGCTTGGTGATCAATCAAATTATGGATAGACTAAAATGTGTGTGGCTTTAGATATACACCATAAAAGGCGCGTCCTCTTCTAAATACTCTTATATGACTGCTAAATACAACCTCATTTACTAAGTACAACCCCCCAGATACCCAACATACCCTTATTCTTTCATAACTCCTTTCCTCTTCCTCTCTCTTTTCTCCCTCTCCATCTTCCATTTTTGTTGCCCCCTTTGCTGTTAAATGCATCCAATATTTTTACTGGATTTTCTACCGTCTAATACGTACAAATTGCTAGCAAATTGCTAAATTGATATATATTCTGCACATTTTGAGTGGGCAAATTATTGGAATTCCGTGCCATATTTTGTGATGTCATTATATGAACGACTACGTTAAAGCTCGCAAATACTGTCGAATCGATGATCATCATCCATATCATCAGAATCACAAGACTCATATGGAGTATCCCTCTTGCCGTCACCATCTGAATGTCCAAATCAGGCCGAAGTTGTTACAATTTCAGAGATAATGAAAAGCTTCAAAGAATGATGAAGAACAAACCAACAATTTTATCCCTCATTGCTCTCTTTATTTGAGCTCAGGAACTATAAACTAATTAATTTATTAAGAGAGAATTACAACCTAGAAAAATCTAAGTGCTTGAATGAATAAATATAAAATGACAGCAGATAACTATTTATATGCTACACTATCACATGTATTTACATAAGAGAAGAAGAAAAGAAGAGGGTAGAGTTGAGTTCATTCTGATATGATTATGTTATCCATGTGGTTGAGTTTGTTGTTGTTGTTGGTGTCCGATGGCTGTCATCAGCTGAATTAGGATATTCAACACCCCCTTAAACTAGGCAGGGTATCAATCATGCCAAGTTTGCTAAGAAGATGATTAAACTGCTGAAAGGGGAGAATTTTAGTAAGCACATTAGCAATCTGTGAAGAAGTAGACAGATACGTAAGTTGCAGCAAACCTTTCAAGATCTTGTCTCTTGTAAAGTGTACATAAATCTCTATATGCTTAGTCCTGCTTTCATGATGTATTGGATTCTTAGCTATGTGAATGGAGTCGTGGTAACGTGGTAATCACCATGTAAGGCTACATGTTTAAGTTTAGAGATGCCAAGCTCATCATCAAACCTTACTAGCTAAGTTACTTCAGCTGCAGCAGCAGACATAGCTCTGTATTCTATTTCTAATAAACTCTTAGAAAGAATGTTTTATTTCTTGGGCTTCTAACTCGCTGGAGAATTACCTAGCATCAATACATAACCTGAAATGGATCTTCTAGAATCTATACATGCACCCCAGTCTGAATCAAAGTAGGCTTGGAAGATTAGTTGATCAGTAGCATGAAGCAAAGTGCCTTAATCTAATGGTAGAAGGCCCATACTTAAGCACATGAACTAGAGATTGATATGAAGAACTCTAGGATTTTGCAAGAACTAACTAAGATGATGCAATGTATATGGTAAGTCATGTCTTGTGCGAGTAAGAAAGTTTAGTTTTCCCACTAAACATTTGTACTTGCTAGGATCAGCATACAAAGCACCCTCAGTAGCTGATTATTTCAAGTTAATGGGCAATGGAGTAGCAACAACCTTTGCATCAGAAATCTCAGTAGTAAGTAATAACTCTTTAATAAATTTCTTTTGAGTAAGAGATATACCAGAGTCAAGGTAACCAATTTCAATACCCAGGAAATGCCTTAGCTTTCCCCAAGCCCTTGATACTAAAAATAGTATGTATGTGATTCTTAATGTCCTCAATAGTAGACAAATCATCCCTTGTGATGATTATATCATCTACATACACAACTAACATAGTGATATGGTTTGTAGTATGCTTAATAAAAAAGGAGTAGTCATTCTTAGACTGAGTGAACCCTTTAATAATAGTTGCCCTACAAGCTTGGCAAACCATTGCCTAGAAGCTTGTTTCAAACCATAAAAACTTGACAAGCTTGCAAACTTTGTTCAAAGGGTTAGGAACTCCTTCAGGAACTTGCATATACACCTCCTCCTTTAATTCTCCATGCAAAAAAGCATCATTCGCATCTAGTTGAAACATATCCCAACCTTTACTAGCAGCCAAAGCAATCAAGCATCTTACTGTTGTCATTTTAATGACAGGAGAAAAAGTCTCATTATAACCTATTCCCCATTTCTGATTATATCTCTTTGCTACTAAACTAGCTATAAATCTTTCAATAGCACCATCCGATTTAAGCTTAATCTTGTAAACCCAATTACATCCTATGGGTTCCTAAAGGAGGATGATCGACTAATACCCAAGTATTATTATGTTTAAGAGCATAAATTTCTTTATCCATTGTTGTAACCCACCTGGGATCAACAATAGCTTCTTTATAAGACAAGGCCTCAGTTAAATGCTCAGTGAGAAAAATAGATGCAATGTGCTAGGGTGGTAAATCTGAAAAAGCAAGACTACATCAGGTAGGTGGAGAGGTGGAAGCAATATGACAAATATAGTCAAAAAGGTGAGAAGGAGGATTAATTGATCTCGAGCTTCTTCTGACCGGAAGATGAGGGCTAAGATCAAGTATATCATTAGGAGAGTTAGAAGAAGAATGATGTGTAGATGGTGTAGGGGAAACGGGAGAGGATGATGGAGAGATAAGTGGAGTATTGATTTCTGATGAAGAAAGTGGAGAAATGGGAGAGGAAGAAGGAAGAGAAATAGCATCAGTAGTGAAAGATTGAAATATGTCAGGTATATCAGTGAATGGAAGTGGTGTATAGTCAGTAGTAAGAGGTAAGAAAAATTAAAAAGATGAAGAAATGAAAAATGTTGCTCATGAAAAACATATCTGGACACAGTGATCTGTAAAGTGTCTAGATTGAGCACTTTATAAGCCTTTTTTCTAGATGGATAACGGAAGAAAACATGAGGAATGGCTTTAGGTTCAAACTCATATCTATGTTGTTTAGGAGTAGAAACAAAACATAGATAGCCAAATGTTCTTATTAGATGTTCAAGTGAAGGAGGTTAGCCAAATATCTATTCATAAATACTGACATGATTAAGAACATGTAATGGCATCCTATTAATGTTATGAGCAACACAAAGAACAAATTCACCCCAAAATTAAGCAGGAAGTTTTGCTTGATAAAATCAATCCCTAGACACTTCCAAAAGATGTCTATGTTTGCGTTCTACAAACTCCATTTTGCTGAGGATGGAGTGTCAACACAACTCTTGTGATTTACAATACCATGTTGTAAATAGATTTTTTTAAGCTTTCTTTCACAAATATCAGAGCATTATCAGTCTTAACACATTTTCACAACGGCTTGAAAATGAGTTGCAATGTATTGCACAGTTTGAGGGAAAACATCATTCACATCTGATTTACGATGTAGTAAGAAAACCAAGTCATTCTTGTGAAATAATCATCAACATTTGTCAACAAGAATCTACAATCATTGTGTGTAGCTATTTTATATGCACCCCAAACATCCACATGTAGTAAATGGAATGCAGCCGTAGATTTAATAACACTATATGGAAAGGAAAATCGAGTTTACTTTGGTGCAGTGCATATTTGACAAACACTCGTGGAAAAAACCTTATACGTCACAACACAACAGATCCGGTTTTAACAAAACCGGATCCGTAAATTGTCCATTTTTTGGGAGGTAAACACGGCAAATTTACTGATCCGGTTCTTTAGTGAACCGGATCTGTTAACCGAAAGCTGATCCAGCTTTCTGTTAACTGATCTGGTTCACTAAACCGGATCAGTTTGGGCTTCATATGTATATATGATGCAGCACCTCAGTCCTCACATAATGAAACCCTAAAAAACCCAGCCCACTTCTCATTCTCTCACACGCTCTCACCCCATCCCCCTCACAAACCCATACTCCTCTCCTCTCTCATTAACCCTAAAATTCTCCTCTCTCTCTCTCCATTTCATCCTCCTCAAAATTCCTCAACCTCTCTCCCTAAGACATCCTCCACTGCTAATCTTTCTGGAGTACCAACGGCTTCACCACCTTCAGCCTTCGTCCATTTCCCCCTCGAAGTTCCTCGAAATTTTCACCCCATCCTTCTTGTCTCCTGAAGAACGCGTCTTCGCCGCCTTCCGATCTCAAGTGCGACAATGGGGACACTAGATTCTCTTCGCCGTTGTGACTCGAACTTCGCCGCCTTCAGCCGTGCGTTCGATGTGTGCTGCCTTCAGCCGCGCGTTCGGTCTGTGCCGCCTTCAGCCGCGGCTTCGCTCTTCGTCGCTTTTAGCCTCGTCATTGTTTCGTTTTTTTAGTCTAGTTGTAATTCCAGATCTGAGTTAATATTTTTTTGATTAGTTTGTTTTTACTTCGTTTTTAATAATTAAGGCTTCATTTTCAATTTTGTGCTTTGTAATAATTAGAGCCATCGATTCTCCTCTCCTCTCTCTCAATCATAGTTTGTTAGTTTTCGTTTTTAATTTCTTAGTTGTTTGTAATTTCGTTTTTTATAATTTGTTCATTTCGTTTTTATAATTATTTCGTTTTAATTTTATTTGTTTAATTTCATGCTTTGTGGCTATGAATATAATTTTGTTTATTTCTTTGTTGCAAACAAACCAAGGGCTAATTAATTGTAATTTAGAGCACCAAAATATGATAATAGTAATTTTGTCCTTATATCTTCATTTCTTTTTGCTGTAATTGAGCCATTGTTGTGCACCAAGTAATTTGTTGTTATTAACTATTGATTTTGTAACTATTAATAACGAAAAAGTGCAAAAAAAAATTTATTTTTGGGGGAGTCAACTGATATGGTTTTGGGTGAAAACTAGATCAGTTAACTAAGTTAACTGATCCGATTTTCACCCAAAATCGGATCAGTTAGTGATAAACTGATCCCCAGCGGATCCGGACCAAAACCGGATCTGTATGCCCGGTTTTGACCGGATTCGATGGGCTTTTTTCCACTAGTGAAACACCATTATAGGCGTGTTTTTATTTCGCCTACGCGGTGTGAGCACGTATTAGATTTGACTACTCCACTGTAAAGATTTTATTGAAAATTGTTTTGTATTGAAAGAAGTCGCCAACAATTCTTTTTAGGAAGAATCATAAACTAAATTGGATATGGGAAAATCATAGGGACAAATTGTCCAATGTAGATTTCCCCGTCATGACTCCATAGATGGTCAAAATGAACCAAAGATCGAGTTCGGGGGTGAGGGTACGAATATAGTCATAATGAATCACATTCGCCTAAAGTTGCCCTCTACTAAATATCGATTCATTGCAGATTTTATGCCAAAGAATAATCAAATAATGTTTTATACACCCTAAAAATATTTAGTCTGAATTGGTTAAGGAAACACATAAAAAGACTAATTTTAGTGACATGTTATTAGGCAATCAATATTACAGGGAACCTAACAGGTTGTCCAAATTAATCTGATTAATATTAGAACAGTTCTTTAGGTCTTTGATTAACAAAAATAACATGTGGTTGATAAAAGTAATAATGCAGGCACAATCATATAATATGTATATAATGATCAGGTTGGCATATAATAATGTATGAAAATAAATAAAAATAAGAAAAGAAAATATTGCAGGGAGTTAGTATAATATACTATACTTACAGTCGCATGAATTTGTTAACAATCTACATCATGAATAGAATGTTAGTAACTTCAAGAAAATAATAAAAATAAATAAAGAAAATAAAGAAAGATTGTTAATTTAATTGACCTCAGAAATTATACCACCGTTCGGCGTCGTACAAAATCTTGGAAAATTGAATTGAACAAGTCTTTAAAAAGTTTGTATTTTGTTATTTGATTGTGCCAAACAAGAAAGATTATTTCTTGTGGTCAAATACTAGGCGTAGATGTTGTATGATGATCGTGTGATGACACTTCAGTTAACAGGAAACTTATGTTGTAATTTTATGAGACAAAGATATTATGGTAGTGATGCATAGGTGCAGGCGATTAGATTGGGTATTAGTTTAGAGTAGTAACAGGTGATTTGTGAGGATTAGTATGGAGGAGTAGCGGTGATGATTGATTTGGCGAGAAGTGATGAATGTTGATGAATTGAGATGATGATGTGGCGATGAGGAATCAGGTTTAGGCGGTGAAGATTGGCGAGAGTATTAGAGTGCAGGTGAGAGTTAAGTCGTGTGAATTTTGTTAGTTATTTGGTTGCCGTCCATTATGAGAGAGAGGTCGGGAGATTATATAGTGTAGGTAGGTAGTTGTATTGTAATAGGTTTTTCGAGAGTTAGTAGGTCTCTAAAAGATTTTTATTGGAAAAGATTTTAGAAAAGAGTTAGATAAGAGATATTTAAAAACAATTGGGAAAAGATGATTTTTTTGTAAAAGATATTTTTTATTAATAAAACTAATCAATATTATTAATTAATTCTATTAATTAAATTGGACTAGATTAGGGGTTTCATAAAATTGGGCTTTCATAAAACTATTTTTTAAAAGATTTTCAAAGATGGGAGAGTTAGAAAATGGTTTTTAAAATGGGTTAATAAAAAGAGTTAGAAAATGGTTTTGGGCTTTAAACATTTTATTTTAGACTCGTTCTTTATTCTTTCCTCGATCCGGACCAATTGGAGCAGGGTATTAGTCATCATAGGGTACTAAATGGGGAGACACGATTATGTGTCTACAGAGCCCCCACTTTGACTGAGGTTCAGGAAACTGAAAGTCAAAGTATAGGGTGTCAGGACGGAGAACGATTCTAAACGCTCTGCAGTTTAGATATGATCTATATACGCCGGTCTCTGCAAAACAAAGTTAGCATGCAGAGCAATCTGATTACTTACAGAAGAAGATGCTAGCATATAGGTGCAAACAACTCAGATAAAGCACATAATGATGCAATAATGCAAACTTAGACTCTCTAAGGATGCATGAGACGCTATGCAAGGATTAAGGTTTATGCAACGCTAAGGGATGACACGTCAGACAAGGTCAGGGTTATGCAAGACTAGAATGTATGAAATGCAATGCAAGGTCAGGGTTTTGCAAGGCTGTAATGCAAGGTCAGGATTTTGCAATGCTAGAAGATGGATAGCATGATAGAATCAGAATGATTATAAATAGATTGAATGATTTTCGAAAATCGTTTTTAGTAAATGTTCGGGGTTCGTAAACGAGGTCCGCGGATTACAACTTTTCGGGAGTTTGATTTGAATTGGAGGAACCACCACACGTAGGAAGCCCCCACTTTGGGTGAGCTTGCCTCGAATGAGGCATGAGCCTTAATCGAAATGTACTTGATTTGATAATGAAAATGTTGAAAGTTGTCACTGGGGATTGTACTGGGGATTCTTCTTTGGGAAGTTAATATAGGCAAAGTCAAATATCACCAGAAACCATGGAATTGTCGGAGAGTCCTTCAGGGACAAGGAGAGCGTGGATTGAAAAAATAAAAATTTTTTACTTTATGACTCATATAAATGTAGGTAGGAAAAGGTTTTGATGAGGCTAGGTGCAGACTCGAATCTATGTCAGGATCTAGAAATAGTATGCTCCTAAATTCTAGAAAGTCAAATCATTAGACCATGACAAAAAAAAAATTATTGAAGCGGTCGGACCTCGAGATGAGGATTCCTACGTATCCTTATGGAATCAGACCATTCGTAGTTCTGGATCTGAT
This sequence comes from Beta lomatogona, assembly GCA_947646795.1. NCBI lineage: Eukaryota > Viridiplantae > Streptophyta > Magnoliopsida > Caryophyllales > Amaranthaceae > Beta > Beta lomatogona. Next base: position 2,024,324 of record CANSNZ010000961.1, read on the forward strand.
TTCTTTTTTTATGTGCCCTAACTTTTGCCTAGGCCGCCCTTTCGGGTTTTCAACCTAGCGGGCTTGGACATACCTTGAAAAAGGAGTTATGGTTGATGAAAAGGTTGAAAAGTTTAAGGCTTTGATGAAGATTTGATTGGTTTGGGAAATGAAGGGTCATGGATTTGGATTATAAGTTAAGGGTTTTGATGGATTGAAGAATTTGAATGAAGGGTAGAACTTGTTGCAAGCCCCCCTAGCTTGACTTTTATTAATCTTTTTGCCTTTGGCTCTTTTTTTTTCATCTTTTGTGTTTTCTTTTGCTTTTGCTTTTTTTTCGCACTTTGAATATTTTTGCCTGGCATTGATTCTTTTTTGTAATGTAGTGAGGCTTGCACACAAGTTTGGTTTAAGGTATTGGAGGGTTTTGAAGGTATATGTGAAGCTTTGAATTGAAAGGCTATTTGGCTAATGGAGATGATGATTTAAAGGTTTTATTGTATGTGGACGGCTTATGAAAGGCAATGGCAGGGAGAGGGGAATAACTCATGATCCAATGTATGTCCTTTTTTATTCTTTTTTTTTCCAGATCTCTATTTGTTATTATTGTTAGTCAAGTTCATTAGGTGATTTGAGTTTCATCATTGAATTAGAAGCATAGATAAAATGATGGGAGGACAATGAAAATGAAAATGAAAATGCAATTATTTTATTAATCAGAAATAAATAGAACAAGGCTTATTGGAAAAAAAAACCTAAATGACATAAACTCAACAGGAAAGGAACTAAGGGAGCCATGGGAGGGACTCTCCGACTCAACCTAGAATACCAACGTTAAATGACCAAGCCTCCTGCACTGTTCAGGCATTTCCCAAGGGGTTGCCACTATTGCTGACTTTTGCCGCAGGCGAAATTGGTAATCTACCGTCTTCAACCATATCCTGCAAATGATGCTTCAAAGTCCAGCATTGCGATGTCAGATGCCCATTCCCTTGATGGTACTTGCAGTAGGAATTAGGATTCCATCTACTGGATCTCTTCTCCAGAGGAGGGTCCGGAGTAGGGCCAAGAGGCTGAAGTGCTCCCTTTGCATGAAGCCTAGTGAAGGCTTCTTATAGAGACATGCCCAAAGGAGTGAAAGTCCTTTGAGGTCCTTGATAACCTCTCTTGTCAGTAGTTAGGGCGTTTATGTCACTGCTTTTAGAGGTAGAAGGGTTATTATTACTCTTCTTGAAAGAGTTGTTGTTGTTAGAACCCTTGTTCTTGTTAGCCTGTACCTTTTCTTCAATCAGCAGGCCTACCTTATAGAGCTTCGTGAAAGACTCTATGGGTTGGAACTTAATATGGTCCCCATACTTGGGCTGGAGGTTACGGATCACCAATCGGACTTGATCCTCTTGGAATGGCCTGTTAGTCATTTGCGCGGCCTTTTCCCTCCATGTGTTAAGGAAGGTGACAAAGTCTTCGTTGGAATTCTGCTTAATTAATTCCAACTCACAAAGGCCAATGAGAAGCTGAGTATTGCAGATGTATTGTTTGTGGAACTCTTCTCTAATGTAGTCCAATCGTTCAGCTTAGCTTTGTTTAGTGATCTGAACCACTTGGATGGATGTGCATCCAAAGTTAAAGGAAAGACATAAGCAACATGTCCTTGCTCATGCCCTTGAGAGCCATAGAGATGGAGAAAGCTCTCAAGTGGTCATCTGGGTCTTCGACCCCCTTGAATTTTGGGAGGTCACCCAATGTTACCTTTTTAGGGAGTTTTTCCCTCAGTTCAGGATCAATAATGTCATGGCCATGAGCCTGACCCTCAAGCGCAGGAATTGACTGGATTAATTGCTCGAGTTTTTCAAACCTCAAATCTGTGTTGGTCTTGAACGGTGGTGGAGTGTCGTCTTACTCGTCTTTTTCAGTTAGCTTCTCCCTCAGCGCCTTAATCTCTTTGTCTTGCTCCTCAAGACGAGAGTTCATCAGTTGAAGTTGGGCCATAATGGCACTGAGTTGTTCATTAGTGTCCCCCATTTCAGATGATGCTTAAGAAGAGTCAGAGGATTCGTCTGAAAATGTGAGGATGCGCTTGACGAGTCTGGAAGTAGGTTGACCTTGTATCCTCTCTATCGGGCGTTCCCAAGTTATAATTTCACGATCCGTCCTGAACAGAAATCGAATGGATCTCGTAAATTTTTAGAAATGATGCTTTCGAAATGAGAAATGGAAATGAAGAATAGAGAGATGGAAATAGAAGTGAGATATGAGAAATGAAGACGAAAGTGGAAATGGGGTTGAAAAATGGAAGGCGAAATGGAAACGGGAAATGATTAGAAAGGGGTATGATTGTGGTTATGATGGTAACATGGGCCTAACTAATGCAGATGCAACTGACTGGACTGGACTGGAGATTGGGCTGGTATGCTAGTTTCACTAGACTTAATGGATTGCCTTTATGGACTTATGGAATGCTAGCTTCGCTAGACTTAGGAAGGAATTGGCTCCGCCAGACTTGATGATTTTGGGATTGTTATAGATGTAAGATAAAAGTAGGTTCGCTAAACGCGGAGGGTGCCTTTAAGGTCTCAGGGGTGACTAGCTTTGCTAGGTCTAAAGGGTGCCGTTATGGTCTCACAGGGATGACTAGCTTAGCTAAGTCAAAGGGGTGTCGTTATGGTCTGACAGGGATTACTAGCTTAGCTAGGTCAAAGGGGTGCCGTTATGGTCTTACAGGGATGAATAACTTAACTAAGTCAAAGGGGTGTCGTTGTGGTCTTACATGGATGACTAGCTTAGCTAGGTCAAAGGGGTGCCATTATGGTCTCACAAGGATGACTAGCTTAGCTAAGTCAAAGGGGTGCCGTTATGGTCTTACAGGGATGCTAGCTTTGCTAGACTAATGGTTTGGACTTCGTCCTATATGGGTTTGGAATTGGATTGGGTTGACTTTGAAAATGAGTTAGGCCTTATGTGGACCTAATTATGGACTTAGTCCTATATTGGTTTGAAGTTAGACTTGAAAATGCACATGGGCTTGCCATTGGATTGGAATAGAGTTGGATTAGACTTGGACTAAGCTTGACATAGACTAGCGTTCACATAAAGATGCAAGTGGGCCCAAATTTTGACAGGAGCTACACTTATAATGCTAGCGGGTTTAATATGAATGCATGGACTCGAATTAGATGGACCCTATATGAATGCAAAATGGACTCTAATGCATATGGGCCTAGAATGAACGCAAGTGAATTGGGTCGATTGGATTGAATTGGATTGAAGATGTTTGGAATGGGCTTAGAATTTTTGAAATTCATTTTTGAAAGGAACCCCTTGTTTTTATCTTCTATTAGGAAAAGATGATGGATTAATTTTGAAAAATATTGTTTTGAAATGTCGTGGTATGATGATGATTAGTAAATATTTTTGAAAAATAGTAGAATAGAAGGAGGTGCAGGATTGATTTTGAAAAATGTAATTTTTGAAATTGATTGAATATGGTAGGATAGAATTGATTGGGAAGATTAGTTGAACAGCAGGGAGAAAGTGGGAAGAGGTAGACATGCATGACAACTCTAACTCTACAATGACTCTTTAGATGCATTTTTTAGGACAGACTTGACCTTGCATGAAAAGACTGATTTTCTTTTTAAATATTATACTGATGCAAACGTGTTATCTTAGACTCGAACAAAGGTCAAAAGACCAATAAGCATGGGACGAATAGGCTGCGTGCCACGCAACTGGTGTGCGCGGCGCACAGCCTATGCGTCTGGCACAGGTGCATTGCGCCAGACGCAACTTAATGCGTTTGGCGCAATGCTCTGCGGCACGCGTATTTATAAATTGACGAAGGTTCGGGTGAAACGGCGATGTGTTTTAGACGCAATTTGCAATAATTTCGGGCGTAAAGCATATTAGCAGGCAAAAATTGCAATCACACATAAATGTCAGGTAACATGGATGCAAAGTTCTCAACCTAAAGTCCAGTTCTACATTCAACTATTGGTCAGGTTTAGGTTAAGGCTGAAAAAGGTTCATGACTAAGAGATTGATCCCATGCTTCGTACCCCTGCTTAAAGAGTTGGCCACATGTAAGACGCACTCTAGTTTCAAGTCAGGAACAAGAGAACAATGCCATGGTTGGGTAGGTTTGCTTATGACTAATATACAACACTATCGCTCAGGAAGCTTTTTGGAATGACAAAGCGCAAACCCCCCGGAGGTGACCTCACTCATAGAACATGTGCTAATGAGACAAGGTAGATTGTCCTTATGGTGGCTGAACAGTAGCCATGCATATGCAAAACTGTATATTATTCTAAGGCATAAAAAAAAGAATGAATCGTATTTTTCAAGTTTCACCCACTCATTTAAAAAATTAATTTTTTAAAATCCTCCCCAGTAAAGTCGCCAAATTGTAGGCGTGTTTTTATTTCACCTACGCGGTGTGAGCACGTATTAGATTTGACTACTCCACTGTAAAGATTTTATTGAAAATTGTTTTGTATTGAAAGAAGTCACCAACAATTCTTTTTAGGAAGAATCATAAAGTAAATTGGATATGGGAAAATCATAGGGACAAATTGTCCAATGTAGATTTCCCCGTCATGACTCCATAGATGGTCAAAATGAACCAAAGATTAAGTTCCGGGGTGAGGGTACGAATATAGTCATAATGAACCACATTCGCCTAAAGATGGCCTCTACTAAATATCGATTCATTACAGATTTTATGCCAAAGAATAATCAAATAATGTTTTATACACCCTAAAAATATTTAGTCTAAATTGGTTGAAGAAACACATAAAAAGACTAATTTTAGTGACATGTTATTAGGCAATCAATATTACAGGGAACCTTACAGGTTGTCCAAATTAATCTGATTAATATTAGAATAGTTCCTTAGGTCTTTGATTAACAAAAATAACATGTGGTCGATAAAAGTAATAATGCAGGCACAATCATATAATATGTATAGAATGATCAGGAAGGCATAGAATAATGTATGAAAATAAATAAAAATAAGAAAAGAAAATATTGCAGGGAGTTAGTATAATATACAATACTTACAGTCGCATGAATTTGTTAACAATCTCATCATGAATAGAATGTTAGTAACTTCAAGAAAATAATAAAAAGAAATAAATAAAAATAAAGAAATATTGTTAATTTAATTGACACTCAGAAATTATACCACCGTCCGAGGTCGTTGATTTGTACGGATCTTGGAAAATTGAATTGAACAAGTCTTTAAAAAGTTTGTAATTTGTTATTTGATTGTGCCAAACAAGAAAGATTATTTCTTGTGGTCAAATACTAGGCGTAGATGTTGTATGATGATCGTGTGATGACACTTCAGTTAACAGGAAACTTATGTTGTAATTTTATGAGACAAAGATATTATGGTAGTGTGATGCATAGGTGCAGGTGATTAGATTAGGTATTAGTTTAGAGTGATTTGTGAGGATTAGTATGGAGGAGTGGCGGTGATGATTGATTTGGCGAGAAGTGATGAATGTTGTTGAATTGAGATGATGATGTGGCGATGAGGAATCAGGTTTAGGCGGTGAAGATTGGCGAGAGTATTAGAGTGCAGGTGAGAGTTAAGTCGTGTGTTAGTTATCTGGGCGCCGTCCATTATGAGAGAGGGGTCGGGAGATTAAATAGTGTAGGTAGGTAGTTGTAGTTGTATTGTACTCCCTCCGTCCCATAATATAGTGCTTACTTCTTATTTTTCACGAGAATTAAGGAAAATAAAGGAGTAGTAGGATTTTCCAAAAAATTATATTTAGGGAAGTGCTTTTATCTTGGAACTAGTTCATTATATTATTTTTCCTTTAAAAGAAATTCAAAAAGCAATAAATGTTCCTTGGAATGGTGTAAAACAATAAATAGGAGCACGAATTTTAAAAGAAATGTAGGGGTATTTTGGAAAGTTTGTGTAGGAATTAAGGATAATTTAGTCAAGATAAATTGATAAAATAGGAAATAGGCATAATATTTTGGGACACTAAAAAAGGAATGTGAGCACTATATTATGGGACGGAGGGAGTAATAGGTTTCCGAGAGTTAGTAGGTCTCTAAAAGATTTTTATTGTAAAATATTTTAGAAAGAGTTAGATAAGAGATATTTAAAAACACTTGGGAAAAGATGATTTTTTTGTAAAATATATTTTTATTAATAAAACTAATCAATATTATTAATTAATTCTATTAATTAAATTGAGCTAGAAAAGGGGTTTCATAAAATTGGGCTTTCATAAAGCTATTTTTTAAAAGGTTTTCGAAGATGGGAGAGTTAGAAAATGGTTTTGAAAATGGGTTAATAAAAAGAGTTAGAAAATGATTTTGGGCTTAAAACATTTTATTTTAGACTCGTTCTTTATTCTTTCTTCGATCCGGACCAATTGGAGCAGGGTATTAGTCATCATAGGGTACTAAATGGGGAGACACGATTATGTGTCTACAACCATCCTATAGAGTCTTATTATCAAACATAGGCAAAATGTAATGCAACTGATAACAGGTAGATGACCTAATCTAACATGCCACAATTTAGCCTTATTCACAACATCATAATGTACAAGTGTATTGGCCAAAACAATAGAAGAACCTGAACTTGGAGCAAGCAGAGAAGTATCCAAGTAATAGAGCCTATGTTGGAGTTTACAAAGAAGCATTGGCGGCCAATGAAGGACCCTGTATGAAGAAGGAATCATTCGTAAAAGTAGCAGTGTATCCCAAGTCTTGGCAAATTTTGGAATTGACACAAGATTGAACTTGAATTCTGGTACATAAAGTACCTTTTGCAAAGTACTCCCTCCGTCCCAAAATACTCATTACACTTTTCTTTTGCATCTGTCCCAAAATATTCTTTACACTTATTTTTTTTGATATGATCCACTATTATTTTAATCCTTTTACTTTTTAACCATTGGCCCACACACTCTATACTCTAAATAAAATAATATCACTCCTACTACCTACCAACTCTAACCATTGGCTCACACTCTCTCTCCACCAAATAAAATAATATTACTTTTACTACCTACTAACTCCTATCACATCTACCCTTTCAATAAAATAACAATTGATAATCAAACAACAACTTATCATCTAAAACTACGTGCCTTGATAAGCGTCAAGAGTATACCAAGACGGAGGGAGTAATACTTTTTTCTGAAAAATGGTACCAATATGTGTGACTTGGACTTGCTTACCATTTGGAATGATATATGATATTTTTGTCAGTGGCTGGTGATAATTTTCATGACACATATGATCACTAACACCACTATCAACTATCCGAGTTGCAGTCAGAGTAGAAGCACAACAAAAAGTATCTGCAACATGAGTTGGAGATTTTGAGCCAGTTCCAGTCTATATATCTTGTTTGCTTTGGTTCATAAACTGCACAAATAGCCGGTATTATCTGCAGGGTTAGAATGGCAATTCCCGCTCCTTGGGAAGTACCAAATAAATGATTGCTTGAATCGGTGTTCTGACCATAGTGGTGTTATTGTTGTCTTTAGATACACCAGATTGCTCATTATACTCCTTAATATGAGCATTAACAACCTTTTTCACCATTGTTATGCTTGAAATAATTGGTTGGATAACCAATAATTTTGTAACACTTTTGCTTGGTATGACCAGACACGTTACAATGATCACAGTTGTTGCCACCATGGTTTTTTCTGAAGTAATATGAATGTAATCCCCCGTATTTTTTATGAATTTTATAAATATATAGTTATTTATATTTTAATATATATTTGCATTTTAATGATTTCATATTTCAAAGGTTGACCATTTTGAAAGTCAAAGAAATTATTTTAGGAATTTAAGGAAGTTAAAATGTTTTTGTTAGGCATGATTTGAAAAATATTTGAAATACTAATTGGATTTGGAAAAGAAGTTTAAATGTGCTTGAGGAACCCAAATACTAATCCTAGTGATGTTAGGAGTTCAATCATCAATCCTATTCATCACCAAACTCTATTTGAAGCCCAATTCTATTCTTCCCTAAGCCCACAAAAGGGAAACTATGAATACCCATAAACCTCAATTATTTTACCACACAAATTTTCTCTCTCCTCCCTCACTACAATCGGCGCCCTTCCTCTCTCTCCTTTCATGTTCTTTTTCTTCTTCCAATTTTCTTTCTTCTCTTCCAAGAAACACTTTCTTCTTCGCCAAGAAACATTACACCACCAATCACCACCGTCGAATTGTTGCTGCCGCCGGTGCTGTGTACCTCCCGGCGTCTTGCGTTCCTTGTTTCTTCGATTCGTTGGTTAAATTATTTTCTTCCTCCTCAAGTTTTTAATTAATGATCATGTTTTTATGTTTTATTTTAATACTAATCATGATTAATGACTTTAATCTACTATTTTAATGATTAATATTGGATTATATAAGTTATGTATTAAAAGAATAAAATTTCAGATTTGATTATTTATTTTAGATTGAGTTTCATTTATCAAAGCACGAATTTTTAGGGTGTTAAATATTGGAAAATCATAGTAGCATGTTATAAACTATGAGATTGTTTTGAATTATGAATTTAAGCATATTTAAGTATGTTTAAAGGGAGTTTTACATAATTATATGCTGCTGGAATTTTAAAAGGATTGTTATTAATGGAGTTTTAAGAATTTTACTGACTAGTATAGTAGTACTATGCTAGGTAAATTAAGTAGTTGAAGTTTTAATGGTAAAAACAACTTTTAAATATTTTTTAAAGAGGATTTAAAGTATTTTAAAGTTGCTGGAATTTAATTAGAGTATTGACTTTAAATTATATTGGTTGTTCTAGGCGGAGATTTTTCAGTAGGTGACTTTTAAAGTGATTAACGGTGGCCTATCAGATTGTTTATACAAGGTACGTACATACCTATGTGTTATGTGATGTAGTATCATGAGTAAGGAAGGAAAAGTTGTAGTATCATGTACAGGAACTTTGTAAGTTCATATATGATTTCTATTATGATTGGAATTTTACATGTTTTATGCTTGTGTGCGAACATGTAAGGATGAGATTTGATTATGAGTTGAATATCATATTTGTATGGATTATTGATGCAAGCATGTTGGATTGGAAACTTTATTTATTAATTCACATGGGGGAATTAATATATTTAGTGAGTTGGATCATGTTTAAATCATGTGTTCCCTTATATTATTATTTTCACTACTGTATGAGGACTGTGGGCCTTATTTGGTAAGTCGATAATTTATGCCTTTGAAAGGTAAGTTGGTTGTTGGCTTGGTTCAACAAATAAGAAGGATTGGAATAAAAAGGAATTAATCTTGGGTTGTAAGTTGTATGGTCACTTATTTAATCCTAAGATAAAAAGGAAGTAAGTTGTGAATGTTTGATTATATGTATCTGTGTTGTTTGTGTATCATAACAAGTAATAAATTGTAAATCACGTAAAGTGTAACTTGGATAGTAATAAACTTTATACTGGTGCACGTCTGAAGTTGGATAATCAGGAGTTGGGGTACATGGTGAGCGTGCCATGGCTTTTTCTGGGAATTGGATTGATCACCGTTCCTATTTTTTATTCAAAGGTTCCTCGATATCGCAGGTCATTATGGAATACGGAGTCGCGCCCGTATTTCGTCTTCTTAGGTGAAGGCTGGTTTTTAATTAGACAACTCGGTCCAATAACTATTCCATTAAAGTAATAAAAAGATGGTTAAACTTTAGTTCAGTAAGAGTTATCTGCAGTTTGTTAAATTGTTAGATTATTAGATTGTTAGATTGTTATGTTATTATTTATCCCTGCTTATTATTTGGTAGTATCATGTTAGGAATGTTATTTATTATTATGTAGTACTCAGCTTTGCTGATTACGTGCTTTTGTTGTTTATGTTGATCATGGCTTTGCCTTATTGATCCTGTGATGATCCATTTTGGTGAGCAGATTCTTTAGTGCATTGGCATCTACAGGTTTGCAGATGTTGCATCATGGGGATCTGGGAATGGAGAGCTTGTGTAACAGATTGATTAATTATCGTGTTTAGTAGAAACATATTATTTAAGTTTGGTTTGAAGTTAACATTAATAGAGTGTTTGGTTTTAGGTACTTTGTTTATTTATTATATTTCAATTCTAGAGTTTAGTTATATGTTTTCCGCTGTAAAATTCTAAATAAGCCGATACGTTTTCACACGGGCGATAATACTTTGATAATTCTCTATGTTTTATTGTAAAAAGGTATTTTAGAAAAGAGAGAATTGTCGGGGTGTTACAAAGTGGTATCTAGGAGCTTTAGGTTTTTATTGGCCTTTTCGTGCCATCTTTAAGTTTTTAGACGCCTAACTAGCTAGTTACTTAAAATGAATTTCTTAGAATTGAGCTCCTACTTATTCATTGTGTTCAAATTAACTTTCGATAGTTCTTTTTCAAGATTTCAAGTAGTATTTCGGTTCGATTTTTTTTTTCAAAGGGTCCAAATGTTTTTTATTGTGTCCGAAAATTTATTTTTTTTATTGAGTTCGGAAAATTTCGAACTATAATGTTTAAATATTTTTTTTCGATTCCTTTATAAATTCGAAATTATTTATTTAAATTATTTTAATACTCTAGTTTATTTTGATTATTCTATTATTTTGTGAGAGAAGGGTAGTATAGGATGGGCATATAAGATAGAAACATTATATGTCTGCATTAAATAGTTACTTCAGCATGATTATATTTTTCTTCCCTGCTAACTGTTATGTTATTCCTATGCTTTATATTTCTGTTATTCTTGTTTATTGCTTATTATTGTTGGGAATATACGCTAAGTGAGAGTATCATTTGCTTATAGAGGTAGTATTCATCTGTTATGGGATCTCTAGACATGTCTGATAGAGAGAATATTCGAGTAGGGAGCTACTACAACCCAATTGTATTGAGTGATGATGAGTATGATGGAAAGTCTGATAGTGAGAGCTACACCGGCCTAGAGATCATTATGCGTTGTGTTTTGAAAGTAAGCAGACCTGATAGCAATGATGAGGTTATTCAGGAGTTTGATCGTACTAGAGGGCAAACCTGAAAGGACATCTATAGTATTACTTGGAGATCTTATCTGAGCGATGAGAGTGATTCAAAGTTGGACGAGGATGGTCATCAACCCAAAAGGATTCGAAGATCTACTAGACCGAGAAATCCAGGTTATTATTATTCTTATAGTGGAGACTTTCTGGAGACTTTGAGGATGAAATGTTTACTCCATAAAAGTATAAAGAAAATAAGGATAGGAATGATAATGTAACTCCATAGAGTATTTATTTATGTTCTAAGGTTAGTAGTTGAATAAGTAGCTAATCTACAATGGTTTAAATTCTTCTTACCGTCTTGATATTGTCGAGGAATAAGTTGGTCATTTTGGATTGGAAAAACATTACTATTATAGTTTGAGGAATAAAAGTAAAGATTTAGTTAAGTGAGCAAGTATTTATTTTGGCACGTGAATGAGAATATTTTATTTTATCTTATTGTTGTGATTGAATTTTATCCTCACATGTGTTATTCTTGATGTGAATATTTTCATGAATGATTATATGTTCCATGATGATTTATTATGTGATATTATTATAACTTCATGAGAAATTGTATGTTGATGCGATCTTTATGGTCAAATCAAATGTTGCCTTCATAGTAAATGGCAAGTAGTTGTGTATCGAAACCTAGAGTAGAGTTACTTTAAAACTTTAGGTCGCGTAGTAAAATGGCTAACAACGGTAATGATTTAGCTTCAGCTATTCGCCTATTAGCGGAAAAATTAACTCAAGAAAGAGCTGAGCGTCCCGATCCTGTTGGGGACATGTTTGAAAGACTAGCTAAGATTAAGCCACCGTACTTTAAGGGGCAAGCTGACCCTACCTTCTTAGAAAGTTGGATTAGGGAGTTTGAAAAGATTTTTGGAGCTGTAAAATAGGTCAAGCTATATTGTATTTGTAAAAGGAGGTTGACTTATGGTGGAAAGAAAATGGAAATAGACTTAGTGTTGTGGAAGGGTTTAATTGGGATTCCTTTATTGCTGCTTTAAGAGGAAAATTATACCGTGCTTTTATGATAAAACAAAAGGCTCAAAAGTTCATAAATCTTAGGATGGGGAGTATGAATATCTCTGAGTATTACCGTAAGTTCATAGCACTGTCGAGGTTTGCACCCGAGGTAGTAGCTACTGAAGAGCAAAAGGCTCAAATATTTGAGCAAGGTTTTACTGAGGAAATCCAATTGGGGTTAGGTGATGAGACCTTTGCGTCCTTAGATGTGGTGTATGGAAGAGCCGCCAATATTTATGGTCTTCAGTCGAGGCGTAACAAGAAGAATGTTGTAGTGGGTGAAAAGAGAAAGGATTTTAATGTTAGAGGAAATCAGGAGAACTTTAAGAGGAATAGAAATGAGAATGGAAACTTCCAAGGAAGAAATAGTCAAGACTTGAATAATAAGGGCCAGTCTGAGAGGAGTTACAACTGTAAGAAGTGTACGTAGTACGAACCACCCTGGTAGAGTCTGTAAAGGGAATCTAGCGACCTATTTGTTTATTTCGTCATCCGTTATTAAAAGTTTGGGGTTAGTAGACTTTGAAGGGATCGACCTGCCTATTAGTATACCTACTGGGGAAGTCATAAGGTGTACCAAGTGTTTAAAGATTTGCCTATGAAGATAGAAGACTGTGTATTTCCTTCTGATTTGATAGAGTTTAATCTGGGAGACCTAGATGTTATTCTTGGGATGAATTGGTTAGGCTTCTTTAAGGCCAAAATAGATTGTGAAGCTCATAAAGTAGTATTGAGAAGCCCTTTGGGGAAGTTAATTTTGTATTGACGTTTTGGGAAGCCTAAGAACTTTGGGGTCATTTCTGCAATGCAAGTGAAGAAGTTGATGAAGAAGGGACGTGAGTTGTTTCTTTGTAGTGTGCAAGATAATATAATTCGAGTTAAGTGTAAATTGAGGTTTATGAATGTTAATGTAATTAGCTAGCAGCTTGGAAGTGAAGAGATTGGATTGAAGATGTACCAATTGTGAATGAGTTTATGGATATGTTTCCAAGTGAGATTTCTGGTATGCTGCCTGAAAGAGCCGTTGAGTTCACCATAGACTTAGTTCCTGGAACTACACCTAGTGCTAAAGCACTCTATAGAATGGCACCTCCGGAGATGAGTGAATTGAAGACGCAGTTGCAAGAGCTGTTCGATAAAGGTTATATTAGGCTTAGTGCATCACTTTGGGGTGCTCATGTGTTGTTTGTTAAGAAGAAAGATGGGAGTATGAGGTTGTGTATCGATTATAGGGAATTGAATAATGTAACCATCAAGAACAAGTATCCTTTGCCTAGAATAGATGACCTATTCGATCAATTGAATGCAGCGAGCGTGTTCTCGAAGATTGATTTGCGTTCGGGGTATCACCAATTGATAGTAGCTGATAAGGATATACCTAAGACTGCATTTAGGACTCGTTATGGTCACTGTGAGTTCACTGTAATGCCTTTTGGGTTAATCAATGCACCTGCCATATTTATGGACTTGATGAATAGAATTTTCCATGAGTTCTTAGATAAGTTCGTTGTTGTATTCATTAATGATATCCTGATTTATTTGAAGAATGAAAAAGAACATGATGAACACTTGAGGATTATATTAGAGACACTTAGAAAAAAAAAATCAGTTGTATGCCAAGTTCTTTAAGTGTGAGTTTCGTTTGGAGAAAGTATCATTTTTGGGTCACTATGTGTCTAAGGAAGGAGTCTCTGTAGATCCTGCTAAGATTCAAGCTGTGAGTGAGTGGCCAACTCCAAGAAATGTGTCTGATATTCGAAGTTTCCTAGGTCTAGCTGGCTATTATGGAAGATTTGTGAGAGATTTCTCGAAGATAACGAGGCCAATGACCAATTTGATGAAAAGGGAGTCAAATTCGAGTGGAGTGAGAAGTGTGAGGAAGCTTTTCAGATTTTAAAAGAACGTTTGACCTCCGCACCTGTTTTGACCCTACCTGATGGGAATGAGGGATTTGGGGTGTATAGTGATGCTTCAAAAGATGGTTTGGGATGTGTGTTGCAGCAGAATGGGAAGGTGATCGCGTATGCGTCGCGTCAGTTGAAACCTTATAAGGCTAATTACCCTACCCATGATCTAGAGTTAGCTGCTATTGTGTTCGCCTTGAAGATTTGGAGACACTACCTGTATGGGGTAACCTGTAAGATCTTTACCGACCATAAAAGTTTGAAGTATATTTTCACCCAGAAAAGGCCTCAATATGAGGCAGGAAGATGGTTAGAGTTGATAAAGGATTATGACTTAGACATCCAATATCATGAAGGGAAAGCAAATGTAGTTGCAGATGCATTGAGTAGAAAGTCGAGCCATAGCATGAATGCCTTGGTAGTTCCCGAGGAGTTATGTCGAGATATGCAGAGACTTAGCCTAGAAATCTTGAACCCTGGGGAGATCGAGGCAAGATTGAGTGCTTTGTCGTTGAGGCTGTCAGTTTTCGATAAGATCGAAGAGAGTCAAGTTGGACACGAGCACCTAGAGAAGATTAAGGAAAATATGAGGCAAGGTAAGGAAGTTGATTTTAAGATCCATGATGATGGTAGTATGAGGTTCAAGGGAAGGTGGTGTGTACCACAGAAATGTGATGTGCTTAAGAGGCGTCTTATGGATGGGGGGCATAATACTCCATATTCTGTACACCCTTGGGGTGATAAGTTGTATAAGGATCTTAAGGAAAGCTATTAGTGGCCGAATATGAAGCGTGAGGTCGCTGAATTCGTGTCAAAATGTCTAGCCTGTCAGAAAGTGAAGATAGATCATAAGAGACTAATGGGGAAAGTACAATCCTTAGTGGTAGTATAACAATAATTATCATGCGAGCATTAGAATAGCTCATTTTGAGGCGTTGTATGGAAGAAAGTGTAGAAGTCCCGTTTGCTGGAATGATTTTAGTGAGAATGGCAGAATTATTGAGAAGACTGTTAAGGATGTCAGGTTGATTCAGACTGCTCAAGATAGGCAAAAGAGTTATGCCGATTTAAAGCGAATAGAAGATGAGTTTGCAGTAGGTGATAAAGTATTCCTGAAAGTATCACCAACTAAGGGCGTGATGAGGTATGGGAAAAAGGGCAAATTAAGTGCCAAATATGTAGGTCCATATGAGATTCTGCAAAGAATTGGAAAGGTAGCTTATAGGTTGTCTTTGCCAATGGAGTTCGAGAAGATGCACTATGTGTTTCATATTTTCCAACTCAAGCGTTATATCCCTGATGAGCGTCATGTCTTGGAGCCTGAGATGATCTAGATTGATAGTAGCCTCACATATGAGGAAAGGCTTATAAAAATTCTCGATAAGAAGGTGCGTAGTACACGCAATAAGGATGTCAGTATCGTGAAAGTGCTTTGGTCGAACCATGAGTCCGAAGAGGCAACGTGGGAAGCTGAAGCTGAAATGAAGAAGAAGTATCCAGATTTATTCCTTATGGTGAGTTACGAGGGCGTAACTCGTTTTCTTTAAGGGGGGTAGAATGCGATAGAATTTCGCGCCTTTTACCTATTTTGATGGTATTTTTATGTATTTTTATGCTTATTTTGGCGATTTGCACATGTTGGTGCAAAATAAATAGATTCTCCGCATAAGAAAAAGTGTTCATTAGCAACGCAAGTGATTTTAAGTTAGCAAAAGAGTGCACATGAGTGGCACAAGTATTTCTCCAATAGGAGTGAGTTGAAAAACTTTTGAAAAGGTGTGAGATTTCGTGTCAAGTTTCGGGATGAAACTTCTTTTAATAGGGGTAGACTGTAATCCCTCGTATTTTTTATGAATTTTATAAATATATTTTAATATATAGTTGTTTATATTTTAATATATATTAGCATTTTAATGATTTCATATTTCAAAGGTTGACCATTTTGAAAGTCAAAGGAATTATTTTAAGGATTTAAGGAAGTTAAAATGTTTTTGTTAGGCATGCTTTGAAAAATGTTTGAAATACTAATTGGATTTGGAAAAGAAGTTTAAATGGGCTTGAGGAACCCAAATACTAATCCTAGTGATGTTAGGAGTTCAATTATCAATCTTATTCATCACCAAACTCTATTTGAAGCCCAATTCTATTCTTCCCTAAGCCCACAAAAGGAAAACTATAAATACCCATAAACCTCAATTATTTTACCACACAAATTTTCTCTCTCCTCCCTCACTACAATCGGCGCCCTTCCTCTCTCTCCTTTCACGTTCTTTTTCTTCTTCCAATTTTTTTTCTTCTTCGCCAAGAAACGTCGCAACACCAATCACCACCGTCGAATTGTTGCTGCCGCCAGTGCTGCTGCACCTCCCGGCGTCTTGCGTTCCTTGTTTCTTCGATTCGTTGGTTAAATTCTTTTCTTCCTCCTCAAGTTTTTAATTAAAGATCATATTTTTAGGTTTTATTTTAGTACTAATCATGATTAATGACTTTAATCTACTGTTTTAATTATTAATCTTGGATTATATATGTTATGTATTAAAAGAATAAAATTTCAGATTTTTGATTATTTATAGATTGAGTTTTATTTATCAAAGCATGAAATTTTAGGGTGTTAAATATTGGAAAATCATAGTAGCATGTTATAAACTATGAGAATGTTTTGAATTATGAATTTAAGCACGTTTAAGTATGTTTAAAGGGAGTTTTACATAATTATATGCTGCTGGAATTTTAAAAAGATTGTTATTAATGGAGCTTTAAGAATTTTAATGACTAGTATAGTAGTATTATGCTAGGTAAATTAAGTAGTTGAAGTTTTTAATGGTAAAAACAAATTTTTTAAATATTTTTTAAAGAGGATTTAAAGTATTTTAAAGTTGCTGGAATTTAATTAGAGTATTGACTTTAAATTATATTGATTGTTCTAGGCGGAGATTTTTCAGTAGGCGACTTTTAAAGTGATTAACGGTGGCCTATCAGTTTGTTTATACAAGGTACGCACATACCTATGTGTTGTAGTATCATGATTTAGGAAGGAAAAGTTGTAGTATCATGTACAGGAACTTTGTGAGTTCATATATGATTTCTATTATGATTGGATTTTACATGTTTTATGCTTGTGTGCGAACATGTAAGGATGAGATTTGATTATGAGTTGAATATCATGTTTGTATGAAATATTGATGCAAGTATGTTGGATCGGAAACTTTATTAATTCACATGAGGGAATTAATATATTTAGTGAGTTGGATCATGTTTAAATCATATGTTCCCTTATATTATTATTTTCATTACTCTATGAGGATTGTGGGCCTTATTTAGTAAGTTGATAATTTATGCCTTTGAAAGGTAAGTTGGTTGTTGGCTTGGTTCAACAAATAAGAAGGATTGGAATAAAACGGAATTAATCTTGGGTTGTAAGTTGTATGGTCACTTATTTAATCCTAAGATAAAAAGGAAGTAAGTTGTGAATGTTTGATTATATGTATCTGTGTTGTTTGTGTGTCATAACAAGTAATAAATTGTAAATCACGTAAAGTGTAACTTGGATAGTAATAAACTTTAGACTGGTGCACGTCTGAAGTTGGACAATCAGGAGTTGGGGTACATGGTGAGCGTGCCATGGCTTTTTCTGGGAATTGGATTGATCATCGTTCCCATTTTTATTCAAAGGTTCCTCGATATCGCAGGTCATTATGGAATACGGAGTCGCGCCCGTATTTCGTCTTCCTAGTTGAAGGCTGGTTTTTAGTTAGACAACTCGGTCCAATAACTATTCCATTAAAATAATAAAAAGATGCTTAAACTTTAGTTCAGTAAGAGTTATCTGCAGATTGTTAGATTGTTAGATTATTAGATTGTTAGATTGTTATGTTATTATTTATCCCTGCTTATTATTTGTTAGTATCATGTTAGGAATGTTATTTATTATTATGTAGTACTCAGCTTTGCAGATTATGTGCTTTTGTTGTGTATGTTGATCATGGCTTTGCCTTATTGATCCTGTGATGATCCATTTTGGTGAGCAGATTCTTTAGTGCATTGACATCTACAGGTTTGCAGATGTTGCATTATGGGGATCTGGGAATGGAGAGCTTGTGTAACTGATTGATTAATTATCGTGTTTAGTAGAAACATATTATTTAAGTTTGGTTTGAAGTTAACATTAATAGTCTGTTTGGTTTTAGGTACTTTGTTTATTTATTATATTTCAATTCTAGAGTTTAGTTATATGTTTTCCGCTGCAAAATTCTGAATAAGCCGAAACGTTTTCACACGGGCGATAGTAGTTTGATAATTCTCTATGTTTTATAGTAAAAAGGTATTTTAGAAAAGAGAGAATTGTCGGGGTGTTACAATGAAGTTGAGACAACTGCTTATGTTTATCTTCTTGCATTGATGGACTATATGCTTGAGAAATTCCAGGTAATGGAGACATCATTAAGGTACTTCCCTTAACAACTTCATAGCCATCACTTAATCTCATCAGATTCTCAACAAGGGGCATGTCTTGTTGTGATTTCAGCAGCTTCTTAGTAATAACACAACTGCATCTCTTGCATTCACGTGTACGAATTTGCTCTATATAGTTCAATCCCATAGTATCTTCATCTTAGTATAGTAACCAAAAAATACTGTCCTGACCTTGTTTTATGTCATGTAAATCTTGTTTAAGAGAGAACAATTGATATCAGATGAATGGCTATACCTCTCGTGAAGGTTAGTTCAAATTTCTTGAGCAGTGCTAAAATATAGAACACTTCTAGCAATACTCTGGTCCAAAACCCCAAGCAACCAAGAGATTAACATACGGTTACATCTCTACCATGCTTTAAACATAGCATCATCATAATTAGGTTTAGAAATTGTGCCATTAACAAATTCTAATTTGTTTTTAGCTGACAGAATAATGAACATTGAGCTTTTCCCATCACCATGACCACTTCCATTGAATTGAAGTGAAATCAGTTTCATTCTAGGTTATCATAAGGATGAATTTAAAACGGAGAAGTAGGATTTTGTGAAGCATCAGTCATTGAATTTGTCATTTTTCAGAATGTTGATGAGAAATTGAATGAAGCAATAACAACAGATGATGACGATTTTACAATTGATGAAGAATCAAGAAGATTTAATGAATCAGATGAGAAACTTATTGAAAAAAAAATTAATGAAAAATTGACGATTTTATGAATTATTCGAACAATCAGATGATCAATCAGCAAATCTAATGATAGAATCAAATCAATGAAGCAACAATTGAATCTAGTTGAAGAAATAAGCGCATAAAAACGCAGAAAATAGCAGCGGAACTTTAAGAGAAAATTGAAGAAGAAATACCTCTAAATTTTGGTTGAACTGAAAAAAAAAAAGAACAAATTGATTATTAGACTTCCAGAATCGCAACTGGAAGCTTTGATACCATGTTACAATTTCAGAGATAAAGAAAAGCTTCAATGAATGATGAAGAACACACCAGTAATTTTATTCCTCATTGTTCGTTTTATTTGAGCTCAGAAACTATAAACTAATTCATTTATATATTGAGAGAGAATTACAACCTAGGGAAATCTAAGTGTTTGAATTACTAGATATAAAATGACAGCAGAGAACTATTTATATGCTATAGTATTACATGTATTTACATAAGAGAAGATCAAAGAAAAGAAGAGGGTACAGCTGAGCTGACATTCTGTTATGATTCTGTTATTAATGTGGTTGAGTTTGTTGTTGCTCTTGTTGTATGTTGTTTGTCATCAGCTAAATTAGGATATTCAACAGAAGCTGATGAAGATGAAGTCTCCCTATCACCTTCATGCATCTCAAAAGCTCTAGTAGTTGAAATAAGAAGTGTTTCGAGTGTTACAGTAGATGAATTTGATCTAGACCCCAAAGAACTACATGCTCGCTTATCTGCAAGCATTTCTTTAGGGATTTCTCTTGCAATTAATCTCTAAATTATTCAAGTTCAAATTAATTTAATAGTAATTAATCAAATTAATTTTAGTCAATTAATCTCTTGCAATTTATGTTTCTCTAGGTATGAGAGGAGGAGAAGATAAGATTTTTTTCAGCGTGAAGTTTTTTAAGAGAGAATATGAAAATAAGGGTGTAGAGGGTTGTGTTTAGTAAAATGGGGGTTGCATCTAAGAAACTTATTGAAACTTAATTGAACAATTGTTCTAAAAAGGGGTTGGTAGGAACATCTGGACAAGGTAAATTATAAGCAAATGTCATCTAGAAGTACACAAACATAACAATCCTTTACACACTCACATAACACAATAATCCTTTTGGCGAAGTCTAGAGTCTAGACCTAAAGTTCGAGAATTTTAATCTTTAATGACCTAAAGTTTCAAAACTTATCATTAAATACCTTATACCTCAAGGGTAATAGTTACTTTAGGTCCTTAACCATAGACAAATTCATACTTTAAGTTAACTATAACAAAAATAACTGAAAAAAGATGAATATTAGATATCCAAATTTGGTAAATAACAATGAATAGATTATTAGTCTATCTCGTCAGGTAACTGAACTTTAGCCACCACAATATTTCATTAAAGAATCATGCAGGTCTGCAGTAGCACTGTTGCCAAATGCTGCCTTTGGCATTTTAGCATGAAGACAAATATACAAACTTTGATAGAATTGAGATTCAGATAACCCACACTTCCAAAAATCACTATAGCACTCAATTATTAACCTTAACATCCAGATTATATAATTCCAGATTCCTACCCAGAAACCAGAAGCTCTGAAATCATTCACGTATAATCCAGACTTGGTTAAAAACCAGAAAAACATGCACACATGGGTCCCCATCTTTAAAACCGACTTGACCCCACTTCCTACTTCCTACTTCCCAGTTCCCCTCTCTTTAATTTCTCATTATTCCATCTCCCTCCAAATTCTCCACTCATCCTAACCCAAAACTCTTCCTCAATTCTCTCTCTCACGCATTTTCACAAACACTTGGTGTGCAACTGCAATTAATACCATACCATTTGATAACAATGACAACCCACATCAGAAAATTACTCCCACTTGAAGAAGATCACAACCCAACTTTCTTCTCCACCAAAAACAATCCTTCCCCATCAAAAATTCAGGAGAGAGAAAATCCCACTAATTACACCCCATTAAAGCTCAATCCTCCTTTTGACTCTGCAATGGCGTTAACTGTTTTAGTCCTTATAACGGCTCTTTTTTTCATGGGTTTTTTCTCAATCTACATTCGTCGCTTCGCTGACGATTCCTCCGTCGACCCGACCCGCCGACGTCGGAGCTCCAACTCGGCGGCGGGTTCATCTACGACGTCGTATCTTGCGTCAAGGTTGAGAGATGGTTGTTCTTCTTCTCCAAAAGGGGTGGACCCCACAGTAGTGGAATCACTGCCGGTGCACGTGTACTTCGGTGGGGATGCGATGCAGGGGAATATAAAAAATAGTAATATTGATGAAATGGAGTGTGCCATTTGTCTTAGTGAGTTTGAGGAGAGAGAATTAGTGAAGGAGATACCATACTGCGGTCACGTGTTCCATGTCGAGTGTATTGATACGTGGTTTATAAGTCACGTGACTTGCCCGCTTTGTCGGACGGCCAATCTGTTAGTGGAGGTAGGTGGAGGAAAGGAAGAGGAGCGACACGTGGAGAGCGCGGAGGAAAGGGGGTTGGGTGTGGGTGAGGTGGAGAGTAGTGGTGGTAGAGAAGTGAGGTTGGTGGTGGATGATAGTGACACGTGGCGCGATAGCGAGAGAGACGTGGGGCCTGTTGGTGAGAGGAGAAGTACTAGTTGTCTATGGTTTGGTGATAGAGTAAGATTGCATCGATCGTTGAGTTTTTGATACCTATCGGAATTAGAACAAATAAATAAAAAAGAGTGTATGTCTTTGAATTTGATTACATATTGAGATTGGTTTCTTTTTTATTGGGAAAAAACATGTAAATAACTTTAATGTATCAATGTATGTATAGAGAATTTTTGACATGAATTGGATTCACTTTTGTATGGACTCAAAGTTGAATTTTAGTTGACGAACGAAAAGCTATTGTCGCGATTAGAATATTACTCCTTTCGTCCCATAATATAGTTCACATTTCTTTTTGCACAGTCTCCAAGACGTACCTTTGACCTACAATATCTTCTATTTTGTATTAGTAAAAAATATAAAAAGTTAATAATATAAATGTATCGGCATCGAATCTAACAAAGCACCCCACATGAAAGATGTTTTTTGTATACATTAATGAGAATATTTGGTCAAAGATTTTAAAGTTTGACTTCCAAAATGGAAATGGGTACTATATTATGGGACGGAGGGAGTATCAAATATGACCGAAAATCTATTCTAATGTTTTGGGTTTTGGACCCCTCAAAAAATAAAAGCCCTTAAAATAGCAGGGCATATTAGGTTGGATCAGGGTCCATGAGTTGAATAGAAAACAGCTAGCATCATTATAACATATGCAGCACTTAGTAAAATTGTTCAAAATCCTGCACCCTTGCTTGTTGAACTTAGTAAATATATTTGTTGCCAACACAATAATAATAACCTTTGGTTCCAACTATGATATATCAGCCCCGACAAATCGAATAAGATGACCCTTGTAGTTAACTATTTTTTCCCATCACTTGCAAAGATCTATTGTATCATTTAAAAGTTGTTCAAATTTTTAACATCTAAAAAGCTTAAATATCAAAAAAGACAAATTTTAGACCCCATTGGATTGATCCGATCGCAAATCCCTGGTTTACAATTGAGCACTATTTGACCCATAACCGGAATACTGAGATGACCCACCACCAGAATCGACCCAACCTAAACCAACCAGACATTTTTCTCATTGTATATATTCATCCCTTCATTAATCGCAAATTCTAATGATCAGACATATAAATATCACTTTTAGTTAAATTAAAAATAAAAGAAGTTACAAAAGAAAAAAAGCAACTTCAAATTGGCCTGACCTGCTAAGATTGGAATGCTAGAGCGGTGGGATGTAGGTCCAAGTAGGTCATACATCTTACTTCTCAGAAAAGAGAATCAAGCCTGCATGAAGCACGAAAGAATAGCAAGATTGCAACTGCTAGTATTACCATGCCACAGAAATGTATTAACGCACGACTTAAAAAGTGTCGGCAAAATTGAAGCACTGCATTTATATGTACATCCTCGAAGAAACGGAGCTAAACCTGGGGCATCAACCATACAAAAGCTTCATCTACACTCAGTATATAATCAAAGAAGCCGTTTGCTCCAGTAAATTTTTCTTTCCTTTCAAATAATTATCGGTCATAGTTTTTCAGGATATACACAGAAAATATGGTCGAAATCGGAAAGAAAATATCGTGTTTGTGTGTAGTAAACAAGGAGGACTGAGCACTGAGAAGCTGCCCAAAAAAATGACAAAAGATTATGTTGGCATGGATTACCAACTCTCTCATAATCTCATCCTCCATTTTATTAATTCTATTGTATAAAATAAGCACGGATCACTTCAATAACAGGTGCCTGGCACATTGGACACTTTCCATTACCTTGTACCAACAGATCCGCGCATTTTGTGCATGTGCACATGTGCCCACATCTGCACAATCAAGAAGAGATCAAATGTAAATTAAGAATGCAGAATAAAGTAATTCATTAATTACAGTGTTGATTCTCAAACAATTTCTTTACCTGTACAATAAAGAGTCGATGTTGGTGTTAGAACATATGCAGCAGATGCCTTTCCTTACACAATCCCATTTGTAACTGTCTTTAGGCAGCGTACTTTCTAGCGCATCTGTTCAAACAAAATAAAGTACATGAGCCACAATATTCATACGTAAACAGCAAGAAACTTCCCTTACCGCCCCCCCGACACGTGCAGTCTAATAGCTTGCCTGATGGACTGGCTGATCGATTCAGAGCTGCAGAGACCTCCTGTCTCACAGATCGTTGCAGTTCAAGTTGCATATCCATGCAGGCCTCCAACATTCTCTGCATGTTATTCAATCTTTGCTGCAGCCTAGCCATGTCAATCCTCAAATCATTAATGATCTCCCACTCCTGTGCAGATGAACAACTAGAATTAAAAACCTCCAATATTTGATTGTTTGCTAAACAAGCCAATAACAAAGACAGAAATGATACTCAAAACGACTATAGTCTAGAGACAAAGATTCATGCAGATAGAGGCTACAAAATGATAATAATAATATATCATTCCAATTACAGATTAGTAGTTCAGGAACTTAATATAAGAGTAATCCTGCAATATATAACAAGTCGAAAGCCACGATGATACAGGTTATTGCAGATTTGCAGCTCAAAAAATCACACATATTGTCAAGCATGCGAGAGAACTATAAATCAGGGGGAAGGGGACTTGTGCACGGATCAACAAGGAGACCCTTTCATTTACTTAACAAGCTACAGGCACTGCAGACTTCTGTTATAGATAGTAACCAAAATGGCTCTCCCTGAGAAGGGTAACATAACAGTATGACAGCAGAAACTATAGTCATTCATGTTCTAAAATATTAGCAACAGAACAGAATCAGTAACTCACAGTTCCAGGGGGTTGTCGTGATTCACGTCTGGACCAGTTCGGATGGTTCCCCCAATGTACCTGAGGGAGAGGTGGTGGTCTAGGAAGTGTTCGTTGGCTTCCCTCAGCATGAATGCCTTCAGGTCCTGACTCCTCACTGTGGTCTGTGCCTAAGTGATCTTGATTCTGTGCAGTGAAAGGAGGAAGAGACATTTCATGTAGCTGCCAATCATCAGGAGCATTTGTTTGCCTCTCCACATACGACTGTATCAACTGGTCCAGGCTCTCACGAAAATCACTATGAAGAAGACTTGAAACTGTTCTTCTGCAAGATTAAAATTCAATGGTTAATAAAGTTCGCAGGATAAGCAAACAACAGAAGAGTTTGTACTCTTGCAAGTTGCGAGTAAAAGATAATCATAGAATAAGAGAAGATAACAAGAACAATTACCTATTCACAAGTTCTCTAAGTTCCATATGATACACATTATCGTCGTCAGAGAAATAATATGTATCAAGTCTACCAGAAGCCACTCCAGAACTAGAAGGCATTCCCAACCAATCTCTTGGAGTCTCCAGAGAACCATTTTCATGCCAATAGTCTTGTGCATCATTCTGCTCTCCAGCTTCACTTTCCAGTGCACCATGAGAGAATTCTTCACCACCTCCAGGCCAATGCTGTCTGTCTGTTTCAACTTGATCATCATCTCTCCACTGGTTTGATAGAACACTACCTTGCCATCCACTTTCATCAAACACTGTACTTTGTTCTGGCCAATCCTCCACCTGGACACTAGATTGTTGGTCTATCACATCTTCAGATACATGCACTTCATCATCTAATACATTACGGATGTTGATTTCTTCTCTATGAGTATCAAAGTGGCGGGACATTTCATGGGTTTCTTCTAGATCGCTAAATGCTCCACTTTGGCTTCTTGACGGTTCTTGAGAATTCATCAGCGAGTATCCCTCAACTGAAGAACCACTAGGAGGCACACTAGTAGCTGTCTCTGATCTGTTCTCCCCTTCAGAGGCAAGCTGCAGCCGTGCATTGACTTGGGCTTCCAACTGTGGATTAGTGCATCCACTGGAGCGTTCTCTCGGTTGACTTACATTAGCTGAGGGATCAACATCAGAATCTCCTTCAGGATCACTTTGTTCACAAATCCCATCGAAGACCTCATTTGCAGGACCATTTTGCTCATGAGCAACATCAACGGCCTCATTTGCAAGCTCATTTTGTTCAAGAGCACCATCAACGATCTCACTTGCAGGACTATTCTGGTCACGAGCAACATCAACAACCTCATTGGTGCTATTAGCCTGGGTTTGATCATCTCTACAACTATGGGGACTGTTATCAGAAGAACCACCAGAGAGATCACTTGCTTGAACTTGAACATGGTTGTCTAATCTGGAGAGAAAACCTCCCCTGCAGATAATATGGCATCAAGACATTAATACATGATAAAAGAGGTACGCTGGATAGAGATTCGTTCAGAAATGGCTGACCTAATTTTAACAGATTTTTTGTGTGGAAAATGATATGTGCAATCCATAAGGCCGCATATAAGAAGCTAAAAGTAGAAATATCAAACAATAACTAAGCATTGATAACACCAATTGACATGTGATTGTCATAAATTACTAAACTCTTACCATTTGAGGATATGTGTCTATGCTTATGCTTATCCTTTAGGGGTGCATATATCATAATTTTTTGCAAGAGATCAATTTACACAAATGTATGGGTAATAATTCTTCCGCATAATTTTACAATGACTACAATAATAAATGTAGTCATTACAAGAACCAGAACTGCACCATTGATTGTGTTGACCAAAAAAACTGTTTCAGACAAAGAGAAAAAGCAAAAACTCTCTTTCCTCTCCTTCCTATCAGTTACCCTCTTCTTCGTTATATACTCTTTTCCCCAAAAACTCTACTTCCTCTCTCTACATTTACTGACATTCATACTTTGTGAAGATCGATGAAGCCCAATTTATCAGTTATATACTTAGTCAAGCATTCCATGAATCAGCCAAGAGTCAAAGCAATTCATAGGCATGTAAAGAATCTTATGGTTAATAATGCAAAGATTAAGGTTGGGGAACGGAGATAGTTAATTAGCTTGAATTGCTTTGGTTTTCCCCTTGTTTAATAATGAATACAACTCAATAAAAATTTACGTGGGTGCACTGGCTTTTTTGTTTTTTCATCAGAGATAAGCAATTACATATTGCACAAAGAGAAAAGCTAGTTCTACACCTTTACAAACATTAGCCAGTTGAATATTGTATTTGTTTTCTGTTGATGGAGTTTCTATGGAAACATTAAAGTGCGGTCTAGTATCCTCGTAAATATTAGATAAATTTAAATATATTGTTTTGGACAAAGTTGTTTCTTATTTCATGGTTTAATTTTTATAAATTGAATAATATATGTTTTGTATTTTCTTATAAGATATATAAATGAATTGGCAGTATTTCCCTTTAAAATTGAAGGGTTTAGATTTCGAATAATTACAATGGCTACAATTTCTTTGCAATCGGCTAATCGCTAAAAAGCCTTCCTAGTTCTCCCTATTCAAAATTTAATCGGCGCCCAGAAAATCATCAGTTAGCAAATTGTCTCATCATTTTAAAGTAGTACATCACATATTTGTTAACCAGTGCCAGTATCCGTAAGTAGTGGCTTCCATGGTTCCATAGGGTCATAAAAGAAAATGTATTTCAAACTAGTGAGCAGAACCGCAGTATTGATGATGAGATAAGTCTACTTTCACCAGCCCCCTTTCATGTTTAAGGTCACTGCTGGAAGCCAGATACAGATTCATGAATTCTCACCCTAAAAAATTTGGATTTGTCAGGGAGAGATATGCAACTTAACATTGCGAGTCTTTTTCAATAAATGCACGATGTTGTTCATGTTGTCTTGGGATTAAGGCTTACGAAGTCCATTATCAAGGATAATAAGTAGCGCTAAGGGAGCGCGGATACATCAAAAAGCATAGTAAAAGAAAACTTTCAGCTGCGCAAAAGAAAAATGAAAACATACACATACATAAACCAGTAAACACTAAGGCTCTGTTCTTTTGGACTGAATTGAACTGAACTGAACTTAATTTGTTTGAACTGAAGTGAATGAAAACTGTGAGAGGAAACTAACTAAACTGAAGTGAATTTTCCTGAATTAAACTGAATTTTCATTAATTCAGTCCAAAAGAAAAGAACCTAAGAGGATTATAGAAACAGAACAAAAACACGAGGAAAAATCTGTCAGCCACTAAAAAGAGCAAGATAACCAATTAATACAATGAGTTATCAGGAGCCCCTATTCAGACAACAGCAAGGATAAATAACAAGCATACCTCAACTCTGACACAGTTTGCCTTTGCCTGAGTAATCCCAGTTCACTTTCTGCAGTGGAACGTGGGCTCGCCAACTCAGCTGAACGCATATTCTGGAAACATCGAATTCTGAGTAATGACTGCAAAAAGAAATAAACATGATTATTAATAACCAACAGATACTGGTAAGCTGATTGTTTGTCTGCTCTTGTCACATGACAAAAGGTCTGTAAAGAAAATAGAAGTGCACAACAGATATGCTACATACCAAACTTGTGAACCCAGAAAACATAGGCTTATTAGATAGGAACATCATTTGGAATGGCCACAGATTTGGATTTGGATACAGCACATTTCCATTATGACAGAATAATATGCAGATATAAATTAATCAACCATGGACTTAGGGTGCAGATATTTAATGTCGAAAAATATAGATTTAGATTGCAATCCTTACCTGAATCCGGTTGCGATGTGCAAAACGACTAACAGGCCGAGTCGCCTCCAAGCCCTGAAGCTCTTGTCGTTTTTCTTGTTCCTTCTTGGCCAATAAATCAACCAGGGCCTGCCTGCCACATAATCTACGAATTGGCCTTCGGTTACTTTCAGTCTGACCTTCATTATGATCAAGAACTTGCCCATCACGGACTTGTTCAATCTGAGAACTGGCTTCAGACAATTGATCTTCTCTCGGTTGACTCGTCATTTGAATCCATTCCCTCACAACTCTAACCCTCTCACGCTCGGTCTCACCAAGCCATTGACCCCTTGAACCTCGGTTCCTATGGGGAACACTGGGTGCTTGGGAAGCTCCACCAGTATTCTTCCACTCCTGAAAAATTCTCCTCACCCTCTCCCTCTCAACTTGCCCAAAATCTTGAGATTGCTCCGATGACACACTCTGACGATCATCTTGCTCATTTAGATTGCCTCTCTCAGAGTTGATTACAGACCCATTTTCACTCTCACTCAAATCCTCCAAACCACCCCTACCTTCCCTTTCTGGACGATTCGACACGCCCTCATTGCTCTCAACAGGTAACCTCGACCTCCTCCTTTCACGGACACGATTCACCACGCACTCATCCTCAAGCTCCCGCCACATCTGCCGGATTGAGGATGCTCGGGTGCTTATACCTCCTTGATTTCCAATGCGTCCCGATGACGACGATTGAGACTCCCTGAGAATGGCAGACTCAATCACTGGAACATTATGCAAACCCGCTATCGCCATTTTCTATGTCAAAACTACCAACTCTCACAACCCAAAATAAAAAACAAAATTCCTCAATTCAACAATAATTAACCATTCCATCTTCCTATATAATCAAAATTATCACGAACAGCGCACGCATTGAATAAAAAACCTGAGCCACGCTATATCGTTTTTGTATATCAAATTATCAGATCATTGGATCTGCAGAAAAAAATTAAACAACCCTCAATCAAATTGTCAACATACCCACAATCAATTTGACTTAATTTACAATATATACAAATTAATTTAATTAATTATAAATAAATTCTACACAACATCATATTTTGAAAATATAACATTGACCCAAATTGACAAAATTTCCCTAATAATTTCAACAAGAACACCAAACCTATCTACAAGAAACTCAACAACCCATTTCCCAAAACAACACCAACAAAAAAACCCAGAAACATAAAAATTCAGATTTTTGGCATTTTTGAAAAAACACCCAAAACCCAAATTTCAACAAAAAACGAAGAGATAAGAGAAGAAACAATCTACATAGATATAGAAACAAGCAAAGAAATTTTAAAAAATAAAAATACAAATGTTGGGTGAAAACGATAAGTTAGATCGTGAATGCACAACAAGAAGAAGTGAAAAATAAATACAAAATTAAAAATACAAAAATAAAAATAAAAATAAAAAACCTGAGAAGAGTCTTCATCATTGAAACTTTCAAGCAAAGAGAGAAATAAAATTAAACACGTAGTTTTTGAAGAGAGAGAAAGTAACGTTGGGAAAATGTACCTGAGAAGAATAAAGAAGCCATTTTTGGAGCTTGAATTTGAATCCGCAAAAAAAGCTATAGATAGAGAAAGAGAGGAGAGAGAAAATAAAAGAAAAGAAAACCCTAATAAAGTAACAGGAAAATACAGACAAAAGAGAGAGAAAGAAGGAGTCTTGTAAGAGAAACGAAGGTGAGGAGGAGAGAGAGACAAGAGGAGACTTGGAGGGATTTTAATTTAGGAAAAATTGACAATAGAGATCTCAACTTTGGGTGATAATTTTTAAAAGGTTTGAACTATTGATTAACCTGTGTAGGTCTCAACTTTAGGGGGTCTTAACTTTTAGCGGGCTTCGGTGACTTAAAACTGACGATTTTTTTTAAAAATCTCACCTAGCTTCTACATCCCTCCCTCAATTAACCCTTCTCGTGTGACCCAAGTTTTACAAATGATGACCTATTAAGCAAGTTTTAAGTCAATAAGGCCCGCTAAAAGTTAAGACCCCCTAAAATTGGGACCTACACAGGTTAATCAATAGTTCAGACCTTTTAAAAATTATCACCCAAAGTTGAGACCTTTGTTGTCAATTTTTCCTTTAATTTATTTATTGTGGGATTTTTTTAACGTTTGTTTTTTGCGGGGTTAATGGGTGAAAATTTTGGGAAATTAAATATGAACTTGTAAATATAACTCGGTCTGTTTCAAGATATAAGGCATGCACGCTTTATGAAAATTTATTTTTTTAATCATAATTATTTCTTATAATATGACAAATAAACTTTTCTTTTAAAAATTATACTAGTAGATTTGTCATAAAATATATACTTCTATAATGATATTATTTTCTTATAATTTTTATCAATATTATTCGATAGAAATAAACGATTAGAGTTCGATTTCGAATATTGTAGTGTCGTATATTCATAGAAACTGTGGATTTTTTAAAAACTTTTTATGGGGTAATTTGTGAAAATTTGGGAGATTAGATTTGCATTTATTGATAATGGGATTTTTATAAAATTTGCGACTTTAATTTTGGGGGTTGATTTTGTGAAAAGTTAGATTTGTAGCAATGAAAGGAAGGACACGTCACTCATGGAGTAAAATTAGCCGTAACTCCAACGATTTTTATTTTTATTTTTTGTTTGTATAGAAAAGACGCGTGTACAATTGCCGGAAATAGCTCCATTTCTTTAAGACTTGAGTATAACGGTAAGTGAAAAATCCATCCCATGAGTGTACTAGGGTGTGGAAGCTTCTTCATGACGACGTCGTTGCAGTTTATTGTTTATTTATTTATTTATTTTGAGGTTTGTGGAGTAGCATTATAGCGTAGTGATGGTAGTGTGGGTAGTAGGTGTTAGGTGAAAGTTTTTTTGGAGCATAGTTTGGATTTCTTCCCCCTAAATTTTTTTTTATATATATCTTTTTCTAAGGTTTGTATATGCTAGAAAATCAAATTTGTGATTTTTAAAATGTTGACTCATTATTAGATGAAAATTTTGGCTAAGATAGGTTTATTTTGAGAGATTGTAACTTTAGCTTATCCATAAAGTTTTTACCGTAATTACATTTATTAAACCATTGTCATAAATATATTATATTATAATAGTGACTATAGATGTTGTTTATTGTCAGATTCGAGAAGGAATGGCTCAGAGTTGATGAATGTGGTTCTATTGTCGTCGATAGTTGGGGTAGTAATGATGCTCTTGATGCTCGGGGAAAAATCACAAGGTTGTGCAAATAACTTGAGAACGTGGAGTGGCAAAAGGTCCTGTGATTATCGAAAGGAAATCGAGAGTAGGCGGGCACAACTCAATGATCTTACGGCACAACCGCCAACTCCCAAGAACATTGGTGACATTCACATGCTTGATAAGGAGATTGATGGCCTTGAATACAGAGAAGAAATATACTAGGCTCAACGAAGTAGGCAAAATTGGTTGTGTGACGGCGACAAAAAAACAGCTTTCTTTCATAAAAAAGCTGCTGAAAGACGAAGCCGAAACACCATTAAGGGTGTATATGACGATGGAGGTACCTGGCGTGTGGAAGAGAAAGAAGTTGAAGCTGTCTTTGTTACCTACTTCAAAAGCTTGTTCGAATCCCAAGGCATTGGCAATACTCATCTGGTCACCGACAAGATTGTTCCCAAGGTGACTCCTGACATGAATACAATGTTGACAAAGACCCTACACAGGTGAAGAAGTATGGAAGGCTTTGAAGCAAACGCACCCAACAAAGGCCCCCGGTCCCGACGGTATGCCTGCTCTCTTTTATAAGAAATTTTGGCATGTTGTTGGTTCAAATACTGTTTCTTATGTACTTAATATCTTGAACAATGATGGGCCTGTGAGCCAAATAAACCACACTCATGTGGTTTTGATTCCGAAAAAAAAAGTGTGCTTGTCAACGAAGGATTATCGACCGATCAGTTTGTGTAATGTTCTATATAAGCTCATCTCGAAAGTGATCTCAAATAGACTGAAACTTGTGCTCCCTAATGTTATAAGTGTGTCCCAAAGTGCCTTTGTCCCTGGAAGGCTGATTACATACAACGTTCTGGTTGCCTACGAATTGTTTCATTATCTGCGAAAGAAAAGAAAGGGCAAAAAGAGGGTACATGACAATGAAATTAGACATGAGCAAAGCGTATGATCGGGTCGAATGGCATTTTGTGGAAAGTGTTATGTTGAAGCTGGGTTTTCATAGCACGTTCGTTGATACAATTATGGAGTGTGTGTCGTCAGTTTCATATTCCCTGTTGTTCAATGGTTTCCCATCTGTGGCCTTCACATCTAGCCGCAGCCTTCGCCAAGGAGACCCCATCTCCCCATTTTTGTTCTTGTTGTGTGCTGAAGGGTTCTCGGCTCTTCTTCGAGATGTTGAAAATCGCAATCTGATCCATGGTGTTAAAATAAGTAGAAATGTCCCTCCTATTTCTCACTTATTTTTCGCAGATGACATCTTGTTATTCACAAGAGCAAGTGATACGGAAGCAGAAGCAATTATTGAGATCCTTACTACCTATGAAGCAGCTTCAGGGCAAAAAGTTAACTTTGAAAAATCGGAAGTTTCTTTTACCGTAATGTCAGTACTCATATGCAGAATACTCTTCAGTTGAAGTTGAACTTTACAGCTACTATGGAGCACGAAAAATATCTTGGTCTCCCGACTTACATTGGGAGATCCAAGAAGGTCATTTTCCAAGAAATTCAAGATCGCCTCTGGAAAAAAATCAAAGGTTGGAAGGAAAGGTACCTCTCTAGAGCAGGAGAAGAGGTGCTTCTCAAATCAATTGCACAAGCCATACCATCTTATGCCATGCAATGCTTCAAGCTCCCCGAAGGGATTCTCAATAACATGAACTCTATGTATAAGAATTTTTGGTGGGGCCCAAAACATAATGAACGGAAGCTAGCACTCATCAGTTGGGAGAAAATGTGCAAGTCTAAGGAGGAAGGGGGCATAAGAATGCGAGACTTAAGTGCGTTCAGCACAGCCCTCCTTGCAAAGCAATGTTAGCGCCTTCTCTCGGACCCTGATTCTTTTACTGCCACTGTACTGAAGGGCAAGTATTATCCTCGGTCGAGTTTTTGGGAGGCAAGAATATCTCCAAATGCCAGTTAC
The DNA here is from genome assembly GCA_947646795.1 of Beta lomatogona. NCBI lineage: Eukaryota > Viridiplantae > Streptophyta > Magnoliopsida > Caryophyllales > Amaranthaceae > Beta > Beta lomatogona. The sequence continues at coordinate 2,057,769 of CANSNZ010000961.1, forward strand.
ATGTGGAGATCCATTCTTTCAGCTCGAGATTTAGTCAGGGATGGTGCTCGCTGGATTGTGGGAAATGGAAGGAAGACCTAAATCTGGCAAGATGCATGGATTAAAGGGTTACCGGAGGAGGGTCGTATTCTCTCCCCTCCCCCACCGGATGAGACGAGTTGTGCCTCTGTAGCTAGCTTGAGGAATCTGCACAATAATGCGTGGGAGCTGCAATCTATTGCTAACTATATCTCTTCAGATGAGTTAGCAGCGATTAAAAGTACCCTGACTTTTATGAGTGACCAGGATGACACCCTGGCCTAGAACTACACAAAGAAAGGGGAGTTTACTATTCGCAGCGCCTACTACCTAGAGGTTCAAAGGCGCAAGGGAAGTGTTAGGTCTTCGAACCCCAATGCTACAAAGGCTCTGTGGAATAAAGTCTGGAAAGCTTGTGTTCCCCCAAAGGTAAAAAATATGTTATGGCGTACCCTCCGTAATGGCCTTCCTACAATGGTAAATCTTGCAAATCGTGGCTTAGATGTGGATAGAATCTGCCCAAGATGTGGGGAAGCTGATGAAACCATAGTCCATATGGTGATAACATGTAAGGAGAACCATACTATGTGGCGTCTGTCACCGCTGCGTATTGAGGTGAAGGAATGGCATGATAGTCTGTTTTCTTGGTGTGAATCTTTTGCTCAGTCATGTAGGGAGGATAGAGCCTGGGAGCTGTTTATGATGCTCGCTTGGCAAGCTTGGAATGCTCGTAATTTATGGGTGTTCGAAAGGAAAAAAATTAACCCATCTTTTTGGTGTTCGAGAGCCTTGAACTATTACGAGGAGTTTATGGCTGCAAACTTGAATGAGTTCCCCTCAAGGGACGAATGTTCTATTGCTGAATATGTGTGGCAAGCCCCGGTAGATGGTCTGGTGAAACTTAACACAGATGTGGCTTTCTCGAAGAATGGCTCAGCTGGCTTCCGGATGGTGGTGCGGGACCATGTTGGGGATGTGATGATGTGTGCTGGGCAGAAAGTCGAACAAACCATGAGTGTGACCCAAGGTGAAGCCTCTGCCCTCCTGTTTGGGCTTCGTCTGGCTTAGGAAGCCAGGTTCTCCTCCATTGCTGCTGAAGTGGACAGCCAGTCCCTTGTTCATCTTCTTAATGGTCAAGCAAAAGAAAGATCCACTGCTCAACTGTTAGTGAATGAGATCCTTGCTTTAGTTAGTACTTTTCATTCTTGTGTGTTTTCCTTTGCTAGGAGAAATTATAATAAAGTGGCTCATGCCATGGCTAAGGCATCTTTGGTGTTTTTAGAGACTTTAGTTTGGATGGAAGATTGTCCTAAGGATGTAATGCCTTTGGCTATTTTGGACAAAGCTATGATTTAATGAAATATCTCACTTTTCCTGTCAAAAAAAGATGTTGTTTATTGCAGTAAGATTGGAAATGACGTTATGCCTTAATACATCGACTAGTGAAAACTTATGATTGGATTTGGAATTAATGAAAGCAAAGCATAATTGATGACTTGGTGCTAGGTTTGAGGAGTCCTACACCTGATGGATCCTCACCTGCTTTAAGAGAGACTTGGTCTTGGGAGAAACGTGTTAGTGTACTACAACAAACAAATAGATTGAGATGAATCCCTGAAGATCGGAATGAAGTGCAAATCAAATGAAGAGTTTTACATCTTCATCATATATATATATATATATATATATATATATATATATATATATATATATATATATATATATATATATATATATATATATATATATATATATATATATATATATATATATATATATATATATATATATATAGTGAATGTAAATTAGTATTAAAGATAGTTAAGCGATCTCTCTCTGTCTTAAACCTCTTATTCTTTGGTGACAAACGAATCCGTTCTGTCAAACTTGTTGACACATTTTAATTTATTACAAACGAAGCTCAATATATAGCAAATTGTTGGGATATAAATTCACTCATGGTATTGTTCCCATTAAGAGAGTTTCCAAGGAAAAATAATGATTGATTACATTGCATTTCATATATTTGATTTGTGTTTTATAATCTCATTTAATTTTATCTGATTTTATTAAGTTAGTTATCAAACCCCTTCTCCAAACAAATTCAAACTTGAGCTAAACCTATATACGACACTTCAATCTAACTCAATCTAAGGGGAAAAAAGTATTTTGAGTGTGAAAAACTGAATATGAGATCTAAATTTAGCAGGTGTGGTGGAACTCATGTGAGATTTAACTATCTCGACAAGAGTCCAATTATCATTGCCATTATACCTCATCAACTAAGTAGATTAAATGACAATTAATTAGAGTGCATCCGCTAAGTTAATCTCTTCCAATGACCCTCTCTCCACGTTAGCTCATACAATTATAAAAGCAATATAATCCTCAATATCTCTATTATATAAGGGAAGGGGGAAGTTATGGTGTCCCTTTATAAATTTACTTAATTTCCCATTAGACCATTAGTAAATCAACTACTCTACCAAAGAAAGGATAATAGAAAGTCAAGCTCAAATATAGCATAAAAAATTAACTAAAATGTTGGAGGCCATTAAGTAATAATTGAGCCACAAAAAAAAATTGAACACATGACTTAGTACATTTTTTTGGACGAGACACAAGACTAAGTACATTCATCCTGAAAAAAGTAAAAAAGAAAATGATATCAATCAAAGATTTGATCAATCAATACACAATTAAGTATTACATCAAAAAGGAAAATTCAATCAATTAACAAAGTGAAATGATTTAATTAACACAAAATACTTTGTTGATAAAAAAAATAAGAAATCCTAAGTAACAGTCTTTGATCGCTCATCAGTTTTTACTTTTAAAACCTTAAAGAAAGTATAAATAAAATAAAAACTAAAAGACGGGTTAATGGGTTAGTGATATAGGCTTAACCAACGAAATTTAGCTAGCAAAAAAAAAAGTATGTATAATGTTCAAATTTTACCCTTGTTTATGCCCACAAAAGCTATTTATGTTTTAAAAAAATGAGGCACTCATTGCCTACATAAATTGCTAGTGTGTGTATATATATATATACACCTCAAGTATGGATAAAATAGACTTATCTATCAATCCACTACAGTTCTGTTGCTGATTTTTTTTCAAAAATTTCCACACTGAATCTAATTGTTTTCTCTTTTTTTTTTGAAACATTGTGTGATCTTTAAGACTTCTTGTGTGGAAACCCCTCAACAAAATGGTCGTGTGGAATAAAACATCAACATATCCTCAATGTTGCCCGTGCCTTGCGCTTCCAAGCTAACTTACCTGGATTGTGTGTTATAGAAGCTTGCCATATGATTAATAGAACACCCTTCCATTGTGCTCAAGTATAAGACTCCATATGAATGTTTGTAAGTAAAACCTCCCTCTATGACCCCTATTCGATGCTTGATTGCTTGTGCTATGCTCATAATATGAAACATGGTGGTGATAAGTTTACAAGTAGAAGTTAAAAATGTATATTGTTGGATACCCCTTCACTTAAAAAGGTTGGAAGTAATATGATTTGGAAAACCATGATTTCTTTTGTCTCAGGAGATGTATAATTTGTTGAACATGTCTTTCCTTTTAGTGTGAATGCAGATCGTAGTGCCCATGGCAATGGTACAAGTGATGCCTTAGCGGCAATCCTCGTGATGGATGAAGGGGGAGTCGTGGCATATGATGAGGATGTGACTTGTGAGGGTCATGGATGAGGTCGAGGGAGCACAGGACATGCTCGATGTTGCGCCTCTCGTTGCAGTCGAGCGAAATGCTCACATAGAGGTTGTGCCACAACCCATAGATGATGTGCCTACCACCGCGGATGATCGGAATGCTCTTGTAGCTCCTTCGGTGCAGATGGAGTTGGCCCGAAGTGCAGGAGGAAATGATAGAGGCACCAAGAGAGTTGGGAAAGGGATTGAGGACTAAAATCCCAAACACGAGGGTTCATGATTATGTGACACATACAATAGTGAAAAAGAAAAGTCTATCTGCACGTGCATCTACTTTGTCACTGTCTTCAAGTACTCTTTGTCCTATTACACATTTTGTTAGTTGTGATAAGTTTTTTTGACACGCATCACAAATATTTGGCAGCTACAAATGCAAGAAGCCCTCCTAAAAATTTTAAGTAGCTAGGCAATGAAACATTAAGGATGACGGATAGCCATGGGTGAAGAAATAAAAGCTCTTGAAGATCAAGGGACATGGTTGTTACGTTACAACCTCTTCCTCTTGGAAAGAAAGCTTTGGGAAGAAAGTGGGTGTGCACAGAAAAATATGATGAGCAGGGAAAGTTACAACGATTTAAGGAGCGCTTAGTTATTTTAGGTCATCATCAAGTAGAAAACATTGATCATAATGAAACATTTGCTCCAGTGGCAAAAATTACTATTGTTCGTACTTTCCTAGCCATTGCAGCAGTGAAGAAATGGGAAGTTCATTAGATGGATGTACACACTACTTTCCTACACGGTGATTTAGAGGAAGAAGCGTGCATGAAGATTCTTCTTGGATTTCAGGAGAAAAATAATAATTTGGTTTGCAGAAAAAAAAAATCATTGTATAGTTTGAAGCATGCACCTCGTTGTTGGTTTGCAAAACTGGCAGCCGTACTTAATACTTACTCTCTCCGTTTTTTTTATTGCTACATTATTCTTAAATGGTTGTTTCTTTTTAATTGCAATATTGTTTAAACTTTTCTTAATTTGGGGTACTTCCTCCACCAAAAAGTAATACTATTATAATTCTTTTTCTTAATTTTTCCACCAAGTAGTACTATTTTTCCACTTTTCCTCATTATTTTACATTTAATTGATCAAAAAGTACCCTCCAATAAGCTTCGAAGTGACATTGTCTAAACTCTTGTGCATAATACAATGTAGCAATTAAAAAACGAAGAGAGTATGGGTTTCAGCTATCATACTTTGGCACATTCGAGTTACTAAGTGTGATCTTATAAAAAAAATAAATGCGTAATAACGAAACTTCCTTAACATGTAGACTTTATATCCCATAAATCAATGTACATACAACTAGGGGTGTGCAAAGGGTATGATCGGACACAATTTGGACCGGACCAGATCAGACCGAGGATTCCGGCCCAGTCCCCTGTCCGCCGAAAATTAGGATTCTGGGTTTCCATCCGGTCTTGTCCAAATCCGAAAAATTACGGTCCGGACCGGTGGACCGGAATTTCTATTTTTTTTAATAAAACAAATAGTTTAAAGGTTAAAAAAATTTCAAAGTAATAAAGTTATAAAGTTAAAAACCTACTCTCTATTAACTTTCAGATTATTGTTGTTAGAATTATTAAATTTTAATATGTCTAATTTATAAGTATGTATAAACCTACTCTCCAAAATCGGACCGGACTGGAAAAATTCCGACCCGGTCCAAAAAACTTTATGTCGAAGTATAATCAAGGAAGTATATCATTCTGTCGAAGAAATCATAAATTCCACATAAACAGTATATTTATATTTCTCACACACTTTTATGCTTGCTCAAAATACAGAGATACTCCTCTGTAGCTACCATGGATGCAAACGTAATATATCAAAGAATATGTTGAGTAACTTCTTAAATGCTTTCCATAAATTATCTTGTTATATCAGCATCATTATCAAACATAATTCGAATATTTCTCAGTACTTAGCATAAAAGTATTTAACTGTGGGAAGGAACACAAACTGAGAGGGGTAAACCACATCTCCAAACTTTTGAGGGATGTCTCCACACCTTTCTTATACTATGGTTGTTTCTTTTTAATTGCAATATTGTTTAAACTTTTCTTAATTTGGGGTACTTCCTCCACCAAAAAGTAATACTATTATAATTCGTTTTCTTAATTTTTCCACCAAGTAGTACTATTTTTCCACTTTTCCTCATTATTTTACATTTAATTGATCAAAAAGTACCCTCCAATAAGCTTCGGAGTGACATTGTCTAAACTCTTGTGCATAATACAATGTAGCAATTAAAAAACGAAGAGAGTATGGGTTTCAGCTATCATACTTTGACACATTCGAGTTACTAAGTGTGATCTTATAAAAAAATAAATGCGTAATAACGAAACTTCCTTAACATGTAGACTTAATATCCCATAAATCAATGTACATACAACTAGGGGAGTGCAAAGGGTAGGATCGGACACAATTTGGACCGACCGCATCGTACCGAGGATTCCGGCCCGCCTCCCCTGTCCGCCGAAAATTAGGATTCTGGGTTTCCATCCGGTCTTGTCCAAATCCGAAAAATTACGGTCCGGACCGGTGGACCGGAATTTCTATTTTTTTTAATAAAACAAATAGTTTAAAGGTTAAAAAAATTTCAAAGTAATAAAGTTATAAAGTTAAAAACCTACTCTCTATTAACTTTCAGATTATTGTTGTTAGAATTATTAAATTTTAATATGTCAAATTTATAAGTATGTATAAACCTACTCTCCAAAATCGGACCGGACTGGAAAAATTCCGACCCGGTCCAAAAAACTTTATGTCGAAGTATAATCAAGGAAGTATATCATTCTGTCGAAGAAATCTAAATTCCACATAAACAAAAGATATTTATATTTCTCACACACTTTTATGCTTGCTCAAAATACAGAGATACTCCTCTCGTAGCTACCATGGATGCAAACGTAATATATCAAAGAATATGTTGAGTAACTTCTTAAATGCTTTCCATAAATTATCTTGTTATATCAAGCATCATTATCAAACATAATTCGAATATTTCTCAAGACTTAGCATAAAAGTATTTAACCGTGGGAAGGAACACAAACCGAGAGGGGTAAACCACATCTCCAAACTTTTGAGGATGTCTCCACACCTTTCTTATACTATGGTTGTTTCTTTTTAATTGCAATATTGTTTAAACTTTTCTTAATTTGGGGTACTTCCTCCACCAAAAAGTAATACTATTATAATTCGTTTTCTTAATTTTTCCACCAAGTAGTACTATTTTTCCACTTTTCCTCATTATTTTACATTTAATTGATCAAAAAGTACCCTCCAATAAGCTTCGGAGTGACATTGTCTAAACTCTTGTGCATAATACAATGTAGCAATTAAAAAACGAAGAGAGTATGGGTTTCAATCTATCATACTTTGACACATTCGAGTTACTAAGTGTGATCTTATAAAAAATAAATGCGTAATAACGAAACATCCTTAACATGTAGACTTAATATCCCATAAATCAATGTACATACAACTAGGGGAGTGCAAAGGGTAGGATCGGACACAATTTGGACCGGACCAGATCAGACCGAGGATTCCGGCCCAGTCCCCTGTCCGCCGAAAATTAGGATTCTGGGTTTCCATCCGGTCTTGTCCAAATCCGAAAAATTACGGTCCGGACCGGTGGACCGGAATTTCTATTTTTTTAATTAAACAAATAGTTTAAAGGTTAAAAAAATTTCAAAGTAATAACGTTATAAAGTTAAAAACCTACTCTCTATTAACTTTCAGATTATTGTTGTTAGAATTATTAAATTTTAATATGTCTAATTTATAAGTATGTATAAACCTACTCTCCAAAATCGGACCGGACTGGAAAAATTCCGACCCGGTCCAAAAAACTTTATGTCGAAGTATAATCAAGGAAGTATATCATTCTGTCGAAGAAATCATAAATTCCACATAAACAGTATATTTATATTTCTCAAACACTTTTATGCTTGCTCAAAATACAGAGATACTCCTCTGTAGCTACCATGGATCCAAACGTAATATATCAAAGAATATGTTGAGTAACTTCTTAAATGCTTTCCATAAATTATCTTGTTATATCAGCATCATTATCAAACATAATTCGAATATTTCTCAGTACTTAGCATAAAAGTATTTAACTGTGGGAAGGAACACAAACTGAGAGGGGTAAATCACATCTCCAAACTTTTGAGGGATGTCTCCCCACCTTTCTTATACTATGGTTGATTCTTTTTAATTGCAATATTGTTTAAACTTTTCTTAATTTGGGGTACTTCCTCCACCAAAAAGTAATACTATTATATTTCTTTTTCTTAATTTTTCCACCAAGTAGTACTATTTTTCCACTTTTCCTCATTATTTTACATTTAATTGATCAAAAAGTACCCTCCAATAAGCTTCGAAGTGACATTGTCTAAACTCTTGTGCATAATACAATGTAGCAATTAAAAAACGAAGAGAGTATGGGTTTCAGCTATCATACTTTGACACATTCGAGTTACTAAGTGTGATCTTATAATAAAATAAATGCGTAATAACGAAACTTCCTTAACATGTAGACTTTATATCCCATAAATCAATGTACATACAACTAGGGGTGTGCAAAGGGTAGGATCGGACACAATTTGGACCGGACCGCATCGTACCGAGGATTCCGGCCCAGTCCCCTGTCCGCCGAAAATTAGGATTCTGGGTTTCCATCCGGTCTTGTCCAAATCCGAAAATTACGGTCCGGACCGGTGGACCGGAATTTCTATTTTTTTAATTAAACAAATAGTTTAAAGGTTAAAAAATTTCAAAGTAATAAAGTTATAAAGTTAAAAACTTACTCTATATTAACTTTCAGATTATTGTTGTTAGAATTATTAAATTTTAATATGTCTAATTTAAGTATGTATAAACCTACTCTCCAAAATCGGACCGGACTGGAAAAATTCCGACCCGGTCCAAAAAACTTTATGTCGAAGTATAATCAAGGAAGTATATCATTCTGTCGAAGAAATCATAAATTCCACATAAACAGTATATTTATATTTCTCAAACACTTTTATGCTTGCTCAAAATACGTAGATACTCCTCTCAGTAGCTACCATGGATGCAAACGTAATATATCAAAGAATATGTTGAGTAACTTCTTAAATGCTTTCCATAAATTATCTTGATATCAGCATCATTATCAAACATAATTCGAATATTTCTCAGTACTTAGCATAAAAGTATTTAACTGTGGGAAGGAACACAAACTGAGAGGGGTAAACCACATCTCCAAACTTTTGAGGGATGTCTCCCCACCTTTCTTATACTATGGTTGATTCTTTTTAATTGCAATATTGTTTAAACTTTTCTTAATTTGGGGTACTTCCTCCACCAAAAAGTAATACTATTATATTTCTTTTTCTTAATTTTTCCACCAAGTAGTACTATTTTTCCACTTTTCCTCATTATTTTACATTTAATTGATCAAAAAGTACCCTCCAATAAGCTTCAAGTGACATTGTCTAAACTCTTGTGCATAATACAATGTAGCAATTAAAAACGAAGAGAGTATGGGTTTCAGCTATCATACTTTGACACATTCGAGTTACTAAGTGTGATCTTATAATAAAATAAATGCGTAATAACGAAACTTCCTTAACATGTAGACTTTATATCCCATAAATCAATGTACATACAACTAGGGGTGTGCAAAGGGTAGGATCGGACACAATTTGGACCGGACCAGATCAGACCGAGGATTCCGGCCCAGTCCCCTGTCCGCCGAAAATTAGGATTCTGGGTTTCTATCCGGTCTTGTCCAAATCCGAAAATTACGGTCCGGACCGGTGGACCGGAATTTCTATTTTTTTAATTAAACAAATAGTTTAAAGGTTAAAAAAATTTCAAAGTAATAAAGTTATAAAGTTAAAAACTTACTCTATATTAACTTTCAGATTATTGTTGTTAGAATTATTAAATTTTAATATGTCTAATTTATAAGTATGTATAAACCTACTCTCCAAAATAGGACCGGACTGGAAAAATTCCGACCCGGTCCAAAAATCTTTATGTCGAAGTATAATCAAGGAAGTATATCATTCTGTCGAAGAAATCATAAATTCCACATAAACAGTATATTAATATTTCTCAAACACTTTTATGCTTGCTCAAAATACAGAGATACTCCTCTGTAGCTACCATGGATGCAAACGTAATATATCAAAGAATATATTGAGTAACTTCTTAAATGCTTTCCATAAATTATCTTGTTATATCAGCATCATTATCAAACATAATTCGAATATTTCTCAGTACTTAGCATAAAAGTATTTAACTGTGGGAAGGAACACAAACTGAGAGGGGTAAACCACATCTCCAAACTTTTGAGGGATGTCTCCCCACCTTTCTTATACTATGGTTGTTTCTTTTTAATTGCAGTATTGTTTAAACTTTTCTTAATTTGGGGTACTTCCTCCACCAAAAAGTAATACTATTATATTTCTTTTTCTTAATTTTTCCACCAAGTAGTACTATTTTTCCACTGTTCCTCATTATTTTACATTTAATTGATCAAAAAGTACCCTCCAATAAGCTTCGAAGTGACATTGTCTAAACTCTTGTGCATAATACAATGTAGCAATTAAAAAACGAAGAGAGTATGGGTTTCAGCTATCATACTTTGACACATTCGAGTTACTAAGTGTGATCTTATAAAAAAATAAATGCGTAATAACGAAACTTCCTTAACATGTAGACTTTATATCCCATAAATCAATGTACATACAACTAGGGGTGTGCAAAGGGTAGGATCGGACACAATTTGGACCGGACCAGATCAGACCGAGGATTCCGGCCCAGTCCCCTGTCCGCCGAAAATTAGGATTCTGGGTTTCCATCCGGTCTTGTCCAAATCCGAAAAATTACGGTCCGGACCGGTGGACCGGAATTTCTATTTTTTTAATTAAACAAATAGTTTAAAGGTTAAAAAAATTTCAAAGTAATAAAGTTATAAAGTTAAAATCCTACTCTCTATTAACTTTCAGATTATTGTTGTTAGAATTATTAAATTTTAATATGTCTAATTTATAAGTATGTATAAATCTACTCTCCAAAATCAGACCGGACTGGAAAAATTCCGACCCGGAACAAAAAACTTTATGTCGAAGTATAATCAAGGAAGTATATCATTCTGTCGAAGAAATCATAAATTCCACATAAACAGTATATTTATATTTCTCAAACACTTTTATGCTTGCTCAAAATACAGAGATACTCCTCTGTAGCTACCATGGATGCAAACGTAATATATCAAAGAATATATTGAGTAACGTCTTAAATGCTTTCCATAAATTATCTTGTTATATCAGCATTATTATCAAACATAATTCGAATATTTCTCAGTACTTAGCATAAAAGTATTTAACTGTGGGAAGGAACACAAACTGAGAGGGGTAAACCACATCTCCAAACTTTTGAGGGATGTCTCCCCACCTTTCTTATACTATGGTTGTTTCTTTTTAATTGCAATATTGTTTAAACTTTTCTTAATTTGGGGTACTTCCTCCACCAAAAAGTAATACTATTATATTTCTTTTTCTTAATTTTTCCACCAAGTAGTACTATTTTTCCACTTTTCCTCATTATTTTACATTTAATTGATCAAAAAGTACCCTCCAATAAGCTTCAAGTGACATTGTCTAAACTCTTGTGCATAATACAATGTAGCAATTAAAAAAACGAAGAGAGTATGGGTTTCATCTATCATACTTTGACACATTCGAGTTACTAAGTGTGATCTTATAAAAAAAATAAATGCGTAATAACGAAACTTCCTTAACATGTAGACTTTATATCCCATAAATCAATGTACATACAACTAGGGGTGTGCAAAGGGTAGGATCGGACACAATTTGGACCGGACCGCATCGGACCGAGGATTCCGCCCGCCCCCCGTCCGCCGAAAATTAGGATTCTCGGGTTTCCATCCGGTCTTGTCCAAATCCGAAAATTACATTCCGGACCGGTGGGACCGGAATTTCTATTTTTTTAATTAAACAAATAGTTTAAAGGTTAAAAAATTTCAAAGTAATAAAGTTATAAAGTTAAAAACCTACTCTCTATTAACTTTCAGATTATTGTTGTTAGAATTATTAAATTTTAATATGTCTAATTTATAAGTATGTATAAACCTACTCTCCAAAATCGGACCGGACTGGAAACATTCCGACCCGGTCCAAAAAACTTTATATCGAAGTATAATCAAGGAAGTATATCATTCCCGTCGAAGAAATCATAAATTCCACATAAACAAAGATATTTATATTTCTCAAACACTTTTATGCTTGCTCAAAATACGTAGATACTCCTCCGTAGCTACCGTGGATGCAAACGTAATATATCAAAGAATATATTGAGTAACTTCTTAAATGTTTTCCATAAATTATCTTGTTATATCAAAGCATCATTATCAAACGTAATTCGAATATTTCTCAAGATTACTTAGCATAAAAGTATTTAACTCGTGGGAAGGAACACAAACCGAGAGGGGTAAACCACATCTCCAAACTTTTGAGGGATGTCTCCCCACCTTTCTTATACTATGCTTGCAAGACTTTTAGGTCATGATCCTACACAAATGAGCAATACCAAGTCCATACACATAATGAGCAATACCCGCTCTACGAATATTGTTCATCACTGCTTACACAACTACTTCCCCTTATAATGAAAACTTATAGTTATACAGATGTACTTAGACTCAAACGTTTATACCGAAATCATAAAGCTCAAATACTTTTACTTAACTTCCAACAACAATTAATACGTTTGAATTACGTTTTGTCATGCCATGTTCCCCTAATTACAGAGTGAATGGTTTATCAATAAGGTTACAACAAGAGTTATCAAAAAGAATTTATGGTTAGACAAAGGTGTACTCGCTCACCGATTTTGTTCTTGGAACCTCGCTTTGGTGGGGGGGCGTAGTTTAATGCTAATCAATTTGCAGGGAATTTGGAAGCTCTGAATTGGAGCAAAGTTTTCAAGCATTGTATGAGTATTTGGTTGAGTACATCAAGGAAATTATGTAATAATTATTAGAAAAGTCAGTTGGTAAATTGTTGTATTATTTTGGAGATTTATTACATAAAAAAATCCCTATGGTTATGTAACTATCCAAACATTGGCTTCAGGGGTCATAATCCCACAAGTCCGTAAGGGTTTTACGTGTTACTTTTCTCGCTCAGAAGAGAATGTAATTTAAGGTTCATTAAAGGATAATTGAGATTTATGAATGCTAAGTGGATTAGCTAGCAGCTGAATGCGGGCTATTACGTGTGTTCTCCATTTACTCTAACTAGAGAGAACATTCGGATTGTTGCTCTTATATATGTAGATGATATGAGTATCACATGCAACAACCAGAGAATATCACCGAACCGTAAAGCTTACCTAGGAAATGGTGTTTCAAGATGAAAGATATGGGAATTCCCGAAATATTTATAGGCTTGGAGGTCGCTCGTAGTCCCCACGAAATTTTATGAGTCGTAGAAAATATGCCTTCGATATTATTTCTAAGACAGGATTGTCGGGAGCTAAACCTCGCAGATTTCTCTATGGAGCGGAACCATTAACTTGCAAAGTGATAGAGGGATCATTGTTTGATGATATGAAGAAGTATCATAAACTCATGGGAGGTTGATTTATTTGGTCGTGACTAGACCCGATTTGGCTTATACAGCTCATATTTGGCCCCAATTTATACATGCATCGAAGGTAGTACATTGGAAGGCGTTCTTCGTGTTGTGTGGTATTTGAAGAAGAATCAAGGACAAGGTATTATGTTATGTTCTCGATAGTGATCTACGCTTAGAAGGATCATGTGTTTCTCGATCGAGCTAGTTGTCCCGTAACTAGGCGTTCCTTAAGTGGATAGTTTGTTATGCTTGGATATTCACTTGTTTCTTGGAAGACTAAAAAGCAAACCTACAATTTTCTCGTTCCTCGACGGAGGTCGAGTATCATTCTATGGTTGCAGCTTGTTTGTTAATTAAAATGGCTCAATCATTTAATTTATTCGGTGATTTAAGGATTAAGCATCCCAAATGTATGCGTCTATATTGTGATAGTCGACCGCATTATATATTGCGAAGAATTCGGTATTTCATGAACACATCAAACACATTGAGGCGCATTGTCATTTTGTTCAAGATGATGTGACCGAGGGTCTCATTACTCCCTCTTATGTTCCTACCAAATATCAACTTGCAAACATATTCACCATGGCTTAGGCAAGACTTAGTTTGAATTTTTATTATGCAAGTTGAGCGTTCGAGATTAACACGATCCCGCTTCAATTGAGGGGGGCTGGGCGTTAGAGATAAAATTTATCTTAGTATTATTATGTCTTATATTTATATAGATTGATTCAGATTAGGACTTTGGTTCTCTAGGTTGTATATATATTCGTTTTGAGGAATATAAAGAGAGAACATGACTTTTTTTTTTTAACTTATAGGTTTTGGAAAGATTTCAGATGTCATGAGCTAATCCATTTGGCATCATTTTTCTATCTATTGTTGATTTTGCAATCCAGTCAGATTTCATTTTGATTCTTTGAATTATTGAATTTGTATGTCTATCTAATCTTATCCCTCATATGTCAGTACTTCCTCTAATAACAAATATTATGATTCTTATCGTCTCTCTTACATCATATGACAATATTTTAAGTAATGTTTTGTTCACCTTATTTAGTTTGATTTATTTCAGAAAAATTTAGTTCGGATATGTTCAAATTAAATAAGTTCATGTAAGTTTTAGCAAGTTTCAATAATGTAATATACATAAAGTTCCTAAATAGTTCTAATAATTATAACAACAATAACAACAACAACGACGACGATAAATGGGCTAAGTATATTTAGGGTATGTTCAACAAAAGTTAGTTGTTGCTCTGTCTGATATTATCTATTGGAGTTTGACTCTGAAAATTGCTTATAATAAACTAGCGGTTAGAGTGCATCTTATTAGAGTTTTAAATTAGTCAAAACACTAAAAGTTACTTTAAACTTTATTGTCGAACATGCCCTTATACGACCAATTTTATAAATGTGTAGGGTATAGAAATAAAAAGAAACAGAGGAAGTATCTTTTATTATTTCTTATATAAACTTTTTAAATTGGCTTTCGAAAATGAACCAATAAATAATCATACACTTCAATAATCCTTTTGTCTACATATCACAATAGCTCGATAAGTTATAATAGGAAACTCAAATTTAAGATCTTAATTCATCCTTGGACAGATCCCATGTTTTTCTACTTAAGTTTAGGTTTATGTAGACAAATAAGTTCAAACTTGATTAATCATAGTTCAAGTTCATGAAATCCACATTAAAGTAAACTTCATTAGTAGCATGATGATGTGATGGGGTCTCAACCCATAAAACCAAAATATCCAGCCAATGTAGACGCCTAGGGAGCCGTTACTTACTTTCGGAAAGGGCTATTATGTGCATGATGATATGCATGTATGATGCCTAAAAAAACCAAAAACTACAACATATTTTTTGTTATCCAATTACTATATCATTTTTATTACTAATAATATTTCTTTCTCAAAGGCCAGACAACTACCGACAAACATGGCCAAGCACACATTTCTTTAGCTAAAACTCCTTAAAGTTGGTGTTTCTTAGATCTTTACCATTTGACATGCATGACTTCCGTTTTCAAGACCAGACAATGTCATTGGTCTAAAAACCCTTAAGACAATTTTTTTCTCTTATTACTTAGATGTCATCATTAGCTTATACTACCATACTAGATTTAATATCAATTAGGGGATTATCATTACATTCTTTTGTAGCATGTACTCAAAGAAAGATAAGTACATCATTTTTTACCTCAATATTAATTACTAATAACTTGTAATACTTATTAAAGTTATAAGGTAGTTCATCAATTAAAAATGGCTAGTCCTTTTGTAACTGACTTTTGCAGTTTCAGTCTTTATGTAAAACATTCTCTAATATAATATGGATGTGCTTTTTTTTTTTTTTTTTTTTAACGAGTAGAGGGTAGCTTTGACTATTGGAATTATATCTTCCTCACCTAATTGACGTCATGGAGTTTTATAGTAAAGTCAAGAGTGGTAGATTTTAGAAGAGAATGAGTAGTGCAACGTTGATGAGCACCACATGCTCATCGGCTCCTGAGTATTAATTGCCGTCCATATGCCGGCATTTAATTTTCTTATTCGGAGTTCAGAAAATGTCCACATGGAGCCATGGTATGCATTTGAAGCTGCAGTATAGCAAAGAGACAATCAGACAAGGGTAAAAAAGACAGGTATGAAGACAAGACTCCCTCGATTTTTTTAACAAGTGATCACAATTTCTTTTAGGGAGATGTCATAATAATTGACAGTTTGACACATACCTCAAAGAGTCAAAGTGGTAAAATAACTTGTTATTTGTTACATCTTTGCACCTATTTAATTGCTTCACCTACTTTATTTTCACCCACCATTGGTTAAACAAGTCGGTCCTCAACTTTTTATCTCTAGACTCCTTGGCATTCTCCTATTTCTCTCTCGTGTCACTTATTAAAAAAATGAAGGTAGTATAACATAATATACGAACCAGTAATCGTAAACAAGCAAGAATATGCTAATAATATAACATACTTCCTATGTTTTTATTCGGCTTATTCCACTATGGCTTTTGCACTATTCACATAATTTACTTGGACCTTATTATTCAACATATATATAAACACAATATCATCGTATAAGACTTTGTTGGATTTGTAATTTGTACCGATTCCATTGGTTAAACAATTGATCCCCCACTTTATCTCTCTATAGCCTTTGGTATTCTCCCACTTATTTCTCTCTCGTGTCATTTATTAAAAAAAAATGAAGGAAGGATAATATAACATACAGACCACATGATTGTAAACAAGCGAGTATATATATGCTAATAATATAACATACTTCCTCTCGTATTTATTTAGTTCTTCCATTATGGCTTTTGCACTATTCTCATAATTTCCTTTGACCTTATTATTCAACTAATATACTACATCTGTTTCACAATACATGCACCATTTCTGATTTGGGCACCGTTCATCAACCAACTTTGACAATTTTTTTCTCACCATTATGTAAGAAAAAAACATAGTCAAGTGAGTCAAGTGAGATCTTGTTAAATTCGCCTTAATGTAAGGATTCCAAACATTAACTTTTTATAACATATTATTTCTACGCAATTAAAGATATTAATGTCCAAAGAAGAGTGTTGTGACTACTTGTGAGTGCGTGAAAAAGCAAATGGTGCATGTATTGTGAAACGGAGGTAGTATAAGCACAATATCATCATATAAGTTAAAACTTCATTGGATTTGTCTCAATGTAAATTTTTTTAAAATATCAACTTTTTATTATTTGTACTAATTGGTAATTAAAGATACTAATGGCTAAAGTTGTGTATCGATATTTCTGTAAGTCAAAGTGGAACAACTATTTAGAAACAAAGAAAATAGTATGTAAAACACCTTAAATAATCCTGCATATTACATGCCTCAGCCAAACCACTAGAGCAACAAATCTTTTGAAATTGTGCTGAGTGTTGATAGATACAACACGGCCGTGTCAAATCTTGCATGTTCATGTTGATTCAACTTAAGTTGATAAGAATAACAAGGAAAATATTTTTTTTAGTGGATAAGTCACTTGTCTTCTTGCAAAAGGTCATGGGTTCAAGTTTAACTAGTAATAACCAATTTATGAGATTTTAAATGGCTCATGCATAGAAAGGAAGGTCCTTTTTGGTATGAAAGAGGAGTAACATATGATGAATATCATAAACCAGCTTATGTGACTATGAAGTTGTATGGGTGTATAAGTTCCCCTACCGGTCCAGTTAGGATCGCTATTGACCGTCATGGTCACCTCAATCAAAGGAACCCTATTTACCGAGTATGAGCTATGCCCAATGCCGGCGTATCTCGTAATACCCCGCTTTTAAGAGCTATTTTAATTAGCGTTAATTATAATTATAAAGTTAATTATATTCTGAAATTTTCTTATTTTATTTGAGTTGGAGTATGAGTTTTGAATTAAAATGTTGAAATGTGTTTATTAATCTAATTTTTTTATAAAGATAAGAATAATATATTTGGATTTTAAATAACCAAATGAATTTTAAATTCTCCCCTCTTGTTATATTCTCACCCAAACACTCCAAACCCCATTTCTCTCTTGAAAGAAACCCCAAACCCCATTTCTCTCTCCTCCCCCGTGAAACCCCACCCTCTCTCTTTCTCCCCCGCACCGCCGCCTCGTTGGCCACCCTCGCCGGTGTTCTTGAAGCTCGTCGGAGCTTCCTTTCCCCGTGCGACGCCGCCGCCCGCCGTCGCTCGCCCGCCGGGCGTTTTGTCACCCTCGCCCGAGCTCGCTCGACCTTCCTTCGTGTTTCTCGTGTTCGTGGCCGGTGGTGGTGGTGCCACCGCGTCACTCTTGTTGGTACTATACCCCTCTCTTCTTCTCCTTCTATTCTCCTCATGTTGGAGGTTATTATTGAGTTTATAAATTCTAAAATTTGGGTACTAAATATTGATGCTTTGATTTCTTGTGTTATTGTAAGTGTCACAAGTATGCTAATTTCTTTTTAGTATTACTTGAATTAATTGTAAGATTTGGTTAATATTAATTTTGGATGAAATTGGAGTTGGTTGATGAAATTGATTGAACTAATAAAATTTGATTGAGTTGATGAAACCGACTTGGTGAACTCTAATGACAAAGTGGAAGTCAGTCTTGTTGATTTCCTAATAAACTTACAATTTGCGAATTATGATGCTTTTGGTGGCCTAAAACTAAACTATTTATGGAAGCTAGATTAACTTATGGTGTGTTATGATTACTAAAGATGGATTATTGGTAACTATGTGATAGGGTTTATCACTCTATTATAGTAAGTGGAAAAGCTAGGAAAAGTGTATCACTAGACTATTGTGAGAACTATTTAGTGTTGAATTATGTTTAATAACAATAGACGGCTATGTAAATTATAATAAGCTTATTATATGGATATGAAGGAGTATGGAACAAATATGTCTTATGTTTTCACAAGTGATCGAAAAAATGTGGAAAGATGAGTCTTGTCCTTATGAATGACGAGTTATGAAATGTATACTAAGAAATGACATATGTGAAACCACATGTTTTGAAAAGGGTTTTATGCTATGTTCCTGTATGTGATCCGAAACTACGAAAGGGTTATGATGACATTTCTGCTATGTATGCTAGAAAGCACCTAAAGTTATGAGATATAATTGTAATATATGATTATGCAAAAGTATATGTTATGAACATGATTATGAATGTGTCATGCTTATGATTACTTTCCATGATTATGATTACGATGATATAATGTAAGTATGGTTACGTTATGATGATGATTATGTTATAATTATAATTATACATCACGGTTACGATTACGATTATGTAAAATTTACGTTATGATCATTCTGAAACGATCTGAAAGTATACAAAGTAACATCTATTGCTAACACCCACGATCCCCTTCGAAATGTGTTTGTGAAATGATGTTTATAATTCTCGTTAAGGATTTTGTGATGTGATTCTTTACATGGATCGTGGGATACTTAATTTGTTTTCGAATGAGTTTCGTAAATGTTGATCTTATGAGTTATTGAGGCTCAAGTATGATTCATGAAAGATTTATGGCTTATGCCGATGAATGCTAAACAAACGAAACATGATAAATAAAAGTGAAAGAGGTTCTGGCAGTATAATGTTACGCTTATCTACTTTATGGTCGTGCACGTACCTTCGCAACCGCCGTACACCCAACAAGGGAGAGTGCTCCTTGAGGGGTACCGCAAGTTATGTTCCTACTCTATTTTGGTGCGAGCGGTGTATCCAACAAGGGAGAGTGCTCCTTGAGGATCATCGCAAGGTGGGAGACGTCCCACAAGTTTATACTCACCGCGTTACCATGTAAAAAAATAACTGGGCACCGAAAGTGTCACCTATGATGTGACCGCCTTCGTGGGTACCGCAAGTGTCACCTACGTTGTGACCGTCCTTCTGTATAATGATGTGGGTACCGCAAGTGTCACCTACCGCAAGTGTCACCTACGTTGTGACCGCCCTTCTGTATAATGATGTGGGCACCGTAAGTGTCACCTCTGTTGTGACCGCCCTTCTGTATAATGATGTGGGCACCGGAAGAGTCACCTATTGTGGCCGCCTTTCTGTATGTTATGGAGAGACGTCCCTTTCGTTGTACTAGCCAAGCTACCAAGATGATTTAAGTAAGAAGGAAAGTGGAATGGATGAAGCTTAAGATATGATTATGAAAGTTTTCTCGACAATGATTATGTTAATGAAAGATGATAATGATTTATGATAAACTCGATTGATTCAAACTATATGTTTCATGAATTTATGATGATATGAAAGTATGTCGTCTCGCTTGATATGAAAGAACTATGATGATGTTACGACTCGCTATGATTTCTTAAAGCACTTAAAAGTCATGAAGCATGATGAATAATGTGAATGTTGCTATGGCGTTGTGATATGGTTATGAACGATGTGAACATGTTGATTTCGTGAGAGTCGTAGACACCAAAGCATGTTTTAAGAATGTTTTATGGGTTAGTACTCAGTGTTGTGCTGATGTGTCTGTCAATGTTTTGTTTTGTCACTACTGTGGCCTGTCACTTGGTGGGTGGCAGTGTTACAATAGTTTCAGGTTGAAATTCTGGAGCATCTTTTCCAAGATAGAAGTAGTTACGTGCTAAGAGTTCAGCTATGATTGTTTTACGAATCTTTTGAGGCAAGGACGTTCCACTTTGTATTAGTTAATAATTAATGGTTTAGTTTCATCTCTAGTTCTGGATGAGCAATAGTGCTCCTGATTCTATTTAGCTGCTGCTCCGCGAAAGCGTTGAGTTATGGATTTGGAAATATTTTATTGTAACAGGTTTTTCAAACATTTTCCCATTTTGGGTTGTCCAATTTACAAAGGAAACTCTGCCGAAATTTCTAGAAAATAGTAATCTATTATTAAAGTGTTTCTTTAAAGAGTGACAAATCAAGGTATTGTCCCTCTAAGTTAATATCAAAGGTCGCCTTGTATTTTCCCATAGTGGAAAGTACGGCGGTAACGCGCCAAATAAGCTAAGTCTTCCGCTGCTAATCCTGATTAATTAACTGAATAAGGATGTATGAAAGTCGGGGCGTTACATATTCTTCATGCCGGTTATATTCATATACCTTACCGGTATCCATCACCCGGGACATTACCAAATGGGCTCGGATTGATCCAAGATTTACTCAATGCGCCTATGGGCCTAAAGATAAGTATCGAAGAGGATAGAAATGTATCCAACCAATAGGAGCAGTGTCCTACCTTGCTAAGGACACTGCCGGCTCCTATAAATACCCCCATGATCTGAGTCATTGCTAAGGACACCGCCGGCTCCTATAAATACCCCCCATGATCTCGAGTCATAAGGTACGCTCACATATGCTAATATACTCTACTTCGAGATAAACCGACTTTACCCTTTACCGACTTAGGCATCGGAGGGGCGTTCTCGGATCAACCCCGAGGTTAGTTTACGTGTTCTATCTTGCAGACATCAAACCAACTTATTATACCGAGGAGATACCGATTCATTCCCAATCACTTATTCCATACCGGAACAATGGGCGCTAGAAGGAGTGGAGGACGATACCTTGGTCTTAAGCCGCGATCGAGCCACCTACTTACCCGCCTCATGGATCCTAAGCAAAATTTTGGGATGCCGAAACCGATGAGAACAATAACATCGTGGGGGATGGGCCTCCCGGGTTCAAGACCCCACAACCAAGGGTGGGATCCTCCAAGCCCACCGCCGAGAAGAATAAAGGGACCTCCGAGGCCCCACATCCCAATGTGTTCGAAGCGCCGCAACACATTTTCAGCCCCGAACAACTCGAAGCGGCGCCGAGGTCTTTCGGGCCATGGGGAGCCAAACACCGCCCGCGGGTCGCGTCAAGAAGCGTCCCCAAAGACGGCCGCATAGTCCCGTCGGGAAGATGTTTTCTCTCATAAGTGGCCGGCAGGGCGAGCCAAGCTGGCATAACCCGGAGCATGCGGAGCATTCGAAAACTCCCACAGAGCCTGTGGGGGATGGGTACGAGGATGAGCAGCTAGGAGACTGAGGTCCAACACTCATCCCAACCCCCTAGGAGAGACGCTGAGTTTGCTCGACGAAGAGCACCAGTATCCTTCCGAAACTCACCCTTCTCAACTGCCATACTCCAAGAGCCTATGGAGAAGATTAAGATGTCGACATGCAAGTATGACGGTAAGACGGACCCCCGTGGATCACATCTCAACATATGAGGGACACATGCCGCTGTATACGTACATCGATTCCCGTATGGTGCAAAGTGTTCCCCTCAACTTTAGCCGGCCCGGTACGTACTTGGTTCATAGCCGATTTTCGGCAGCTCACATCCATGTTTGTAACGCACCTCGTTAGCAATAAGCGGAGGGAGAAGACGACCGACGAGCTGAGAAGGAAAGCTTGCGAGACTACATCGGCCGCTTTGACTCTAAGGCCGTTACCATACCCAGCCTGCAGCAAGAGGTCGCAGCTTCGGCGCCGATGACCTCGTCTAAAGGAGGGCACCGCCTTTAGAAGCTACTTGGGTCGCAAAAGCCGACAACCTTACTAACGTCCTCGGGAAAGCCAATGAGTTCATCGAGAGGAGAGGAGTTCGATAAGGCGGCAACTTCAAGACGGTATGAAGGGACGGCAATGAGAAGGAGAAAGAGTAGGAGAAAGATAAAGAAAAGTACCGTAAGGACAAGAAGTCCGATAGCTCGAGAAGGCGAGAGGAAAGCAACTTGGTCAAGAAGGGCCAAGAAGGACGGCCACCGATATCATAACTACACTCCCCGGCAATGTCTAGGGCCGAGATCTATGTGTAACGCCCGACAAAAGAACATAGCCTTAATCGTCGCCGGAAGCATGCCTTAAGCCCGTGGGTTAGGGCCCACTAATAAAATAATAGCCTAAAACGGCCTCTTAAACATAAAAATGATCATCTTAGAGCAATAATTATTACCCTTAAATATAGATTCTAGATAACCCAAATATATACAGAGTTACTTCAACTCAATCTTTCCGGAACATCCTTGACATAACCGGTCCCGAGCTATCTTCGTAATACCCGAATAATTTCATAAAATAGGAAAAAGAGAAAACACGTAAAATAACATAAAATGAGTTGAAAACTCCAGTAACTTCACTCCAGCCCGTAAAAACAGCCTTTAGTTCGTAAACATTTTCACATATAAGCATATATAATAACACTTTTGTAATCATTAACAGAGAACATTATCATTAGCCTTGAATAGTCTCGTGGGCAAGGACCATTTACGTGACTTTAGTTCATTGGCAAGTACAGGTTTTGGACATAGCATAACTTTCGTAATTCGTAACATTAACATGTGACCATTTTGGTCCGTATCGTACAACGTAACAGAATTCCTCCACCTGTGACTCGCCCATTTACCGGATCAGTTCATGACTCCAAACCAGCGGAACCATCCACTTTTATTATCATAACTTATCAGACATCATATATTCTTAATTCGGAATCATCCATAAATCATAAATAGAATCATAACAAGACATTTTATAACATACATCAAAGCATCGTCACATCATAACGTATCTTATCATGCCACATAACGGATTATAACACATAATCATATCATCATAATCAACATCATATAATTGTATTCACGCATTTGAGTACATGTAAAACATCACATATAACACATACGTGCATACATATATTTGCTGGACATGAACATTACCTCAACGCTAATCATCCATTTCTTTAATCCATTTCTTTCGGGAGTTAGCCTCCAAGGAACCCATAATATTCATCATCTGAGGTTGCGAGCTTGAACTCCATAATTACTTTTCCATAAAATCACCTCACCAACAATAGCACTAATTAACCACTATCCTAAAAATGTCACATAACCGACCATGTTGAATTTCCTTTAAGTAACCTTTCCATTAGTTTATTGACATTCCCTTAGGAATCAAACATATTAGTTTACTTGCCGAAATAAGCCAATGATCCATACATAATTATAAGCTTCTCATAAGGATTTAATCTCTACAACTTTGAGAACCCATATGGCTATCTATACGATGTTAAAGCTCACCCTTACATAATTTTTCTTTGAAAATCCAATAGCATATCATTTTAAACTTCTTGAATTTATTTTACCTTTACCAACATAACCCATCTAATCCATTAAATAGTTCAACTAAGTAAATCTGATTCAAATCCAATAATTAGGATTAATAATCAACTTAAACTAAGATGGTTTAGTGAAATACTCAATCAGATTAGGCTCAATTTGTATCTTTAAGAAACGTAAATTCAATTTTTGGGCTTAGTTTACAGATTAGAAATCAGAGACAGTATAAGAGGAAGAGGTTTCAATATACCTTTGCTCTGTTGAGCAGGGATGAACACAGGGGAGGGAGACGGAGCTCCGGCAGCGGCGGGGTAGCACCGACGAAGCTGGCAGCAGGATGAAAGTGGTTTCGCAACACGAGTCCGGCGAGCTACAGCAGCAAACAAAGAGCAGAAAGAGAGCACCCGAAGAAGAGGGAAAAATACAAAGGAGAGAGAGAGCGGCGACGGGGATGTCTTTGCGGTGCTTCGTAGGGTCGTCGGTGAGGATTGTAACGGAGCAACAGAGGAGGAGAAGAGAGAGATGTGGAGAGGTAAGGGTTTGATGGGGTTGGGGTTTGGGTCTCCACGGGGAAGGAGAAAGGAGGAGTTTTAGAAGGAGTTTTGGGGTTTCTTTGGGTGAGAAATGATGAGAGAGAAAAATAAGGGGTTTGGTTTCTTTTTGGTGAGGGGAAATCATGAGAGAGAAAGGAGATTTAGGGTCTTATTTCACCCAAATAAACCGACAAGCAAAAGAAATGGCAAACCGACTTCGACTTCCTAAACGGGTAAATACAACTCGACTAATTATATTTCTCATTTTGGCCAGATACAACTCAATTAATTACACATAAAACCCAAAATGTATTTATTTTAGAAAATAATTTAACTATGATCATTTCAGAAAAATTTAGGACGTAATTAAGCTAATAAACATAATTAGCAATTAATAAAACGAGATTAAAATTCGGGGTATTACATCCTACCACCCTTATAAAAAGTTTCGTCCTCGAAACTTGCAATAAGTTGATCGAGGAAACAATAAGCTAAATTCATTTAGACAAAACCAAGATCTCAAGCTTTCATGGCTTCGTTAGGAGTCCAGCCTCCATTCCGCCATCATCTTTTGTATCTCTACTTCAACTCGACTCGCGAAATCGAGGAGCAAAGAAAACAAAAGGGGCAAACTTGTTGGCAATGAATTCCACAACTAACTCATTTGGTGAGATCTCGTTTGAAAACCTTTTGATTACTCAAACCATATAAGTTAAAATTAATCGAAAAACTATTAAAGTTCACATAACGTCACGTACATCACAACAATCATATAATCATATAACTTAAGACCAACTAGGTCCAGGATAAGCCACTTAAACTCCAAAAGGGCTTCTATAATCGTATTTTTCATATCTTAAACTCTATTAACCCAATTAATCATCAAAATGAACCTCAATTTCCTTATCGTCTAATTTCCCAAAGGATCATACCTAGGCGATGCAAAGTCTAAGACTCCGCACTTCCGGCTAGGTTTCGGCTCTGATACCACTCTGTAACGCCCCGAAAAAAAAACATAGCCTTAATCGTCAGCGGAAGCATGCCTTAAGCCTGTGGGTTAGGGCCCACTAATAAAATAATAGCCTAAAACGGCCTCTTAAACATACAAATGATCATCTTAGAGCAATAATTATTACCCTTAAATATAGATTCTAGATAACCCAAATATATACAGAGTTACTTCAACTCAATCTTTCCGGAACATCCTTGACATAACTGGTCCTGAGCTATCTTCGTAATACCTGAATAATTTCATAAAATAGGAAAAAGAGAAAACACAGAAAATAACATAAAATGAGTTGAAAACTCAATAACTTCACTCCAGCCCGTAAAAACAGCTTTAGTTCGTAAACATTTTCACATATAAGCATATATAATAACACTTTAGTAATCATTAACAGAGAACATTATCATTAGCCTTGAATAGTCTGCTGGCAAGGACCATTTACGTGACTTTAGTTCATTGGCAAGTACAGGTTTTGGACATAGCATAACTTTCGTAATTCGTAACATTAACATGTGACCATTTTGGTCCGTATCGTACAACGTAACAGAATTCCTCCACCTGTGACTCGCCCATTTACCGGATCAGTTCATGACTCCAAACCAGCGGAACCATCCACTTTTATTATCATAACTTATCAGACATCATATATTCTTAATTCGGAATCATCCATAAATCATAAATAGAATCATAACAAGACATTTTATAACATACATCAGCATCGTCACATCATAACGTATCTTATCATGCCACATAACAGATTATAACACATAATCATATCATCATAATCAACATCATATAATTGTATTCACGCATTTGAGTACATGTAAAACATCACATATAACACATACGGGCATACATATATTTGCTGGACATGAACATTACCTCAACGCTAATCATCCATTTCTTTAATCCATTTCTTTCGGGAGTTAGCCTCCAAGGAACCCATAATATTCATCATCTGAGGTTGCGAGCTTGAACTCCATAATTACTTTTCCATAAAATCACCTCACCAACAATAGCACTAATTAACCACTATCCCAAAAATGTCACATAACCGACCATGTTGAATTTCCTTTAAGTAACCTTTCCATTAGTTTATTAACATTCCCTTAGGAATCAAACATATTAGTTTACTTGCCGAAATAAGCCAATGATCCATACATAATTATAAGCTTCTCATAAGGATTTAATCTCTACAACTTTGAGAACCCATATGGCTATCTATACGATGTTAAAGCTCACCCTTACATAATTTTTCTTTGAAAATCCAATAGCATATCATTTTAAACTTCTTGAATTTATTTCACCTTTACCAACATAACCCATCTAATCCATTAAATAGTTCAACTAAGTAAATATGATTCAAATCCAATAATTAGGATTAATAATCAACTTAAACTAAGTTGGTTTAGTGAAATACTCAATCAGATTAGGCTCAATTTGTATCTTTAAGAAACGTAACTTCAATTTTTGGGCTTAGCTTACAGATTAGAAATCAGAGACAGTATAAGAGGAAGAGTTTTCATATACCTCTGCTCTGTTGAGCAGGGACGAACACAGGGGAGGGAGACGAAGCTCCGGCAGCGGCGGGGTAGCACCGACGAAGCTGGCAGCAGGATGAAAGTGGTTTCGCAGCACGAGTCTGGCGAGCTACAGCAGCAAACAAAGAGCAGCAGTAGAGCACCCGAAGAAGAGGGAAAAATACAAAGGAGAGAGAGAGAGCGGCGATGGGGATGTGCTGTGGTGCTTCGTAGGGTCGTCGGTGAGGATCGTAACGCAGGCAGCGAGAGGAGAAGAGAGAGATGTGGAGAGGTAAGGGTTTGATGGGGTTTGGGTTTGGGTCTCCACGGGGAAGGAGAAAGGAGGAGTTTTAGAAGGAGTTTTGGGGTTTCTTTGGGTGAGAAATGATGAGAGAGAAAAATAAGGGGGTTTGGTTTCTTTTTGGTGAGGGAGATCATGAGAGAGAAAGGAGATTTAGGGTCTTATTTCACCCAAATAAACCGACAAGCAAAAGAAATGGCAAACCGACTTCGACTTCCTAAACGGATAAATACAACTCGACTAATTATATTTCTCATTTTGGCCAGATACAACTCAATTAATTACACATAAAACCCAAAATGTATTTATTTTAGAAAATAATTTAACTATGATCATTTCAGAAAAATTTAGGACGTAATTAAGCTAATAAACATAATTAGCAATTAATAAAACGAGATTAAAATTCGGGGTATTACACTATGAGCTGCACAAAAAAGACGATAAGTGGCAGCGCCTTAGAAAGCTGTATTTCAAAGGGCGTGACAAGTCCAAGTGGTGCGATTTCCACAGAGATTATGGTCACGTCACGGATGATTGCAAAGATCTGAAGGACGGGATAGAGGACCTGGTACGGAGAGGCTATTTCAAGCAGTATCAGTCTCGAACTGACCGAAACAAGTCACCAAGAGAGAGGTCACCAAGGGAACGGTCACCCAGAGGGGGTGACGACAATAGAAAGCCCGCCAAGGAGAGGATCACGGACATACATGTCATCTTAGGTGGACCTGTCCATGGAGGGAGTATTCACGGTGCTAAGGCCAGCCTGAAGGAGATGAGGCACCAAGTGAACTACCACAGTACGGGCAAGTGGCCGACACCACCAACTATGCCATCCGTGTCATTCACAGCAGAGGACGCCAAGGGGATCATCTACCCTCATGACGACCCCTTGGTAGTGTCCCTCCAGGCTTCTACAGCGATGGTCCATCGCATCTTGGTGGATGGTTGTAGCTCCGCCAACATTATCTTTATGCCGACGTACGAAAAGATGGGCCTAGGGAGATCATGTCTCAAGCCGGTCTCATACCCGGTAATTGGTTTCACAGGGGCTTCTGTCGTCCCTGAAGGCACCATAAGGTTACCGGTCAAGCTGTGAGAGGGATCCCAGTCCAGAGACCTCATGGTAGAATTCCTGGTAGTGGATGTGCCGGCCGCATACAACGCCATCATAGGGCTGCCGTTGATCCATGACGCCCAGGCTGTGGTATCCACCTACCATATGATGATGATTTATACATCAAACCTCGGCAAGCCGGAAAGGTTGAAGGGAAATCAGGAGTCAGCCAGGGCATGCTACCTGACGGCTCTTAAAAATTGCAACCACAAGCGACCAACCGAGTCCCCACCGTCGGAGAGGAAGAGGCGGCGGGCCGAGAATAAAGCAAATAAAGACCTGTCTATGGAGAATTTCGAGGGAAGGCCGGCAGACTTGTCGAGACCTAGCCTAGAAGGAGAGACGGAGGAAGTCAGTCTCGAGCAAGATAGGCCGGAAAGGACGGTCAAGATTGGGTCCGATCTGGCCGATAACATCAAAGTCAATTTAATTAGTCTGCTGAGGAGCAATGCGGATGTCTTCACGTTCTTAGCGGACGAGATGCCGGGAATCGATCCCGCATTCATGGTACACCGGTTGAATGTCAGCGAGGACGTAAGGCCGGTAAAGCAGAAGAAGCGGAATTTCTCAGCCGAGAAGAACGCAGCCATCAAGGAGGAGGTCGACAAGTTGCTAGCGGCCGACTTCATTGAGCCTTGAAATTACCCGCAGTGGCCGGCAAATGTGGTAATGGTGAAGAAAGCCAATGGGTCCTGGCGGATGTGTGTGGATTTTACCGATCTAAACAAGGCCTGGCCCAAGGACTGCTACCCGTTGCCTATGATCGCCCAATTGGTTGATTCTACTAGCGGCCACACACTGCTGAGCTTCATGGATGCCTTCTCTAGGTACCATCAGATCAGTCTCCTGGAGGCTGATAGGAACAAGGCGGCATTCATCACGGATGCCGGGGTATATGCATACAAGGCCATGCCATTCGGCCTGAAAAATGCAAGGGCTACCTACCAAAAGCTAATGGACAAGATATTCACGCATCAGAATGGCCGGAATGTCGAAGTCTACATCGACGACAGCATCGTCAAAAGCTTGACGGAGGAAGCCCACATCACGGACCTCGAGGAAACCTTCGCGACTCTACGCAAATATCGGATGAAACTTAACCCCAAGAAATGCGTATTAGGGGTAAGATCTAGCAAATTCCTCGGCTTCATGGTCGGTGACGGGGAATAGATGGAAACCCCGACAAGATTAGGGCGATAAGTGAGCTACCGGAACCCAAGAGCATCCGGGACATCCAAAAGCTCACGGGCAAAATGGCGGCATTGACGAGGTTCGTCTCCAAGTCGAATTTGAAAAGGCCCTGCCGTTCTTCAAAGTTACGAGAGGAAACAAGAAGTTCGAGTGGGGGGGATGAGCGAGAGGCGGACCTTTGAGGCCATCAAAGAACACTTCAAGCAACTACTAACTATTACCCGACCCGAGATGGGGGATAAGTTGCAGTTGTACGTCTCGGTGTCGGCCAAAACAGTAGCAGCTGTACTGCTAGTGGAAAAGGATAAGCAGCAGCATCCTATCTATTTTGTGAGCCATGTCCTGGCCGGGGCAGAGCAAAGATACGAATTACTGGAGAAGATGGCATACGTCGTGCTGATAGCGGCAAGAAAACTCCGACCATACTTCGACTCCCACACCATCCAGGTGCTCACAAATCGCCCATTAGAGAAAGCGCTCCATAAGCTAGATACAACCAGGCGAGCCGCCGAAATGGGCAATAGAGCTGTCCGAGTTTGATATCGAGTACCGGCCACGCACAGCTATCAAGGCTTAAGCTTTGGCCGACTTCATTGTTGAGACCACAAGTGAAGAAAACGAGGGACTAGCCGGCACCTGGCAGATATCTGTAGATGGCTCAGCGGCCCAAACAGGGGCAGGTGCCGGGGTGGTCATGACATCCCCAGAAGGGGACACATTTGAATACGCCGTCCGTTTTGGATTTAAGGCGTCCAACAATGAGGCAGAGTACGAAGCTGTGATAGCAGGAATCAGCATGTGCATAGCTGTCGGAGCAAAGAAAATACGGATGACAACAGATTCCCAGCTCATATCAAGCCAGATCGAGGGCACCTACGAAGCCAGGGAGCCGGTAATGCAAAAATACCTACAAAAGATAAAGCGGATAACGGCCGTGCTTTGCGAGCTTCGAGGTAATACTGGTCCCTCGAGCGAGAGAACATGGCAGCTGATGCGCTGTCCAAGCTAGCAGGTTCACGCACTACAGATCTCAAGCGCAGCGTCATGATAGAGATGCTGCCGGAAAGAAGCATAGAGGCCGCCAAGGTGGAGGTGAACGAAGTCATCCAGAGAAAGGAATGGTACGACGAGATATTGGCGTACAAGCTGACTGAAAGTTTACCCACCGATAAGATGGCCGCAAAAAAGCTGAAAAGAGAGGCTCCCTGGTTCTGTGTTTTCCAGGGTCAACTGTACAAGAAAGGTCTTTCACTCCCACTCCTGAGGTGCGTAACGGTCCACGAGGCCACGAAAATCATTGAAGAAATCCACGAAGGAGTATGTGGAAACCATATCAGTGGAAAGACACTAGCACTGAATGCCCTAAGGGCTGGTTTCTATTGGCCAACAATGCTAACGGATGCACAGGCCTACGTGAAGAAATGCGACAAATGTCAGAGGTTCGCACCAGTCATACACTAGCCGGCACATGATTTGCAGCCGATCTTGAATCCAATCCCTTTTGCTCAGTGGGGGGTGGATATCATAGGACCATTCACACCAGCATCTGGAGGAAGAAAGTTCCTAATAGTCGGAATTGATTACTTCACAAAGTGGATTGAGGCTGAGCCGACTGCAAAGATAACGGCTAATCAGGTTAGGAAGTTCATCTGGCAAAACCTCATCACAAGGTTTGGAATTCCTATGGGAATAGTCATGGACCATGGCGTCCAGTTTGACTATGGACCAATAAAGAACTTCTTGAACCCGTACGGCATCAGGTTCGCATACTCATCCGTGTGTCATCCCCAGAGTAACGGCCAAGCCGAAGCTGCCAATAAATAAATTCTGAATGCCCTCAAGAAGAAGCTGGATGATTTGAAGGGTGCCTAGGCCGACATGGTCCCGGCAGTACTATGGTCCAACAGGACCACCGAAAAAGAAGCAACAGGGGAGACCCCGTTCAGGCTGGCATTCGGGGTTGAGGCGGTGTTACAGGTCGAAGTCGGATTGCCAAACTGTGGATCCTGAACTACGACTCGGAACTGAATGACAAACTGCACCGAGAAGACCTCGACCTCTTGCCAGAAGTTAGGCTCGCGACGGAACTCAAGTTGGCAGCGGATAAAGATCGGATAAGCAAGGCCTACAACAAAAGAGTAAGAAGCCAGCCGATAGAGAAAGGAGACCTGGTCCTCAAGCGCACAACGGCCACTAGAAAGGCTCATGCCGAGGGCAAGTTCACGGCCAACTGGGAGGGACCCTACCTTGTGAAAGAGGAAATAGTCCCAGATGCTTACCGACTGGAAGATATGTCGGGCAAGCCGCTCAAGAACAGCTGGAATGCCTGCGTGCTCAAAAAGTATTTCGTTTAGTCCTGTTTCTTAGTCTAGTTACATAACAAGAATAAAATGACATTGTTGCCAATTTCAGCATTACGTAGTACTGTGGCATCGAAGCCAGAACTAGTGTTATCCATTTTCAATAAGACGAATTTCTGTTAACATATTACGTGTACGAATTATTAGAAGTTCCTTGACGTTCAATGACCTACGTGGATCTGCCGTTAAGGAAGACTGAAATAATCTATAATAGAGCCCCTTAATAGTCAATGACTTATGAGGATCTGCTGTCAAGGGTGGGGGGGAAGAAAGAAGCAAAGTTCCTTGACGGTCAATGACCTACGTGGATCTGCCGTCAAGAATAACTAACAATATCAAGGATCCTGGCAGTCAATGACCTAAGTGGATCTACCGCCAGGATAAACCAAGCAAGCATGAAGCTTGGGGATGGTCAATGACCCTCGAGGATCTGCCAACCCAGGGTATACACTGCCGGTCAATGACCCCCGTGGATCTGCCGGCAGGAGAATATCTCACCTGAGAATCAGTCAATGACCCTAGTGGATCTGACGGAATAAAATAGTAAAATAAAACTATTTACCTGTCTACGAATCCGTGTGGATCTGCCGATATGGTAAAAGAAAACGAACGAAGAAATAAATAACAAAATAATTGCATAACCGACACGAGAGTTGGTAACATAACTTCCATTAATGAGAAAATTAAATTTACATCCTAGTCTAGCCTAGGAACAAAAGTATCTAAAAAAAAAAAGGTCAGCCACAGACGGCCCGACCGGGAAAGATATGAGAGGAGAGGGAGACCTAAGCTAAGCAGCTTCTGAAGATGGAGCCTTGCCGTCATCAGCAGCCGTTTCGGGCTTTGAACCGTCAGGACTCTTGTCAAGATTGACGACGTTGTCAGCCTGATCATTCTTAGCTCCCAAGTCGGCTTGTTCCCCAGCAGCCTCCGGCTCATCCTCCTCGAACTCATCACGAGGATCGGCGTTGGCTATGTCGGCCTCCGTCACCCCAAAGTCCAGCTCGTCGCCTTCTACCGGGGTCTCGAATTCCCGGCGACCATGAGCCTCTTCAACCTTGCTCCAGTCGAGATCGGGGAAGGTATGCCTAGTACACCGCATAGCAGCGGCCCAACCCCCATTGTACCGGTTGGCTAAGCGGTTGACAAAGTCAATGGACCGCCGGTATTCAGCCATCGTGTTGGCTTCCCGGTCCTTTGCAGCTGTCAGCTCCTCCTTCACCTTCTGAAGCTCAATGTCCTTGTTCTTCAGGAGGAGCTTACTGCTGGCGGCATCCACTTTGGCGGACTGGAGGTCTGCCTTGGCCGTGTCCAAGTCGGTCTGCACCGACTTCATCTTATTCCTTTCGTTGGTGACATTCACCAACTCCGCGTTCTTCATGGTAAGCTGATCCTGGGTGGCCTGGTGACTTTCAACCTCACCGTAGTATGCACCCTGAAAGAACAGGTAAAGATCACAAAGTTCTTTACCGGAATGCGCTGACTGCACAAACGAAACAGAGGAAGAGTTAAACAAGGATAACTAAGTTAAAAAGCCGATAACTAAGTTAAATTCAAGAAGACATCTTACCACGGCAAAGTTATGAGCATGCACAGCAGCGACTGCTTGACCTTGGTCTACCGACATATCATATTTCAACTAGAAGCCCTTCAGGAGCCGGTAGCCCAAGTTACCACCCTCGAGGGGACGGTCCAGCAGAAGGGACTCATCATCAAGGACGTTAAGCTTAGGGTGAAAAAGCTCGCCGTCATGGACCGGGCCCACCTCTTCCGGAGGATTTCCGGCACCTCCACCTTAGCCTGTTCTATGAAGCCAGACTTCCGCAGCCGAGCGAAATGTTCCAATTCGGGAATCATTGCCGGCAGAGTCAGCTGTTTGTAAATTTTAGGCCTTAGGTAGGTGGTACCCACCTCGGCAACGCGCCCGGTGATTTTACTCTTGGGGTCCTTCTCAGCCATCTGGACCTCCCTCTCGTCTTTCTCCTTCCTAGGAGCCTTGGAGGGAGGCCGCTTCGTCACTTGGTCACCTTCCCCTTCAGGCTTCCTCTTGGAGGGAGCTGGGGTAACTTTCTTAGGAGGAGGCTGGATAGCCTTCCCAGGGGCCTGGTCATTGCCATCACCGCGGCCGGCCCCCCGTCCTTGCTTTCCACCCCGGCCGCCAATTCTGGGGGGAATTGATGAAAATCTCTTGGCAGGTTTGGGAGGCATGTTGCTAATCGGTATGAAGTTGAGGTTGAGGTGGAGAGCTTCCCGAATCAGATGTTCCTGGCCTGAGAAGCGAAAAAGAACAGAGTCAGATACATTAAAGTTAAACACTGAAGAAAAAATAATACAAGCAAATAGCGAACTTCTTCAAAACCGATATGGCCCATGATTACCATAAGGTTCTGATTGGCAAAAGCCAAGGGCCGAAAGAGGCGCATTGCCCAAGATATACTTGGAATACAGTAGCTAAGTTCGCGGTATAGGGACAGGCTTGCCACCTTTAGGTCCCGGCTTGGTGGAAGCATCAAAAAACTTATACGCCTCCAACTCTCGGTGTGTTAGACGCCGGTCAGGAATGTGTTCCATCCTGGGACGGGGCTTCGTCCAATACCGGCGAAGGGGAAAATTATCAGGCACTCGAACCCAGAAGAAACGGGGTTGCCAGTTCTTCAGAGATGTTAATTTCGGATACATGGCGGGCGCGGATGTGTCGTTGTGCACCGCACCCGGCCAAAGATAAAATTTCTCCTACTCTCTTTTACACTAAGCAAGTATAATGGAAGTAGGGGTCGTATCCACAGGGAAACAGGGACAAGTTGTGTACTTAGCGTGATTCGAAACCTAGATTAAGCTAAGGGCCGAGAAACCTAATAATAATAACAAAGGGGGGTTTCAAGTAGATTATAACTAAACTACAACTAACTAGCATATAAACAAAATGAGAAATCAATTATAGGAAGATCTTGAATCCGATTAACATCCACTTCAATTCATTATCGATCATTTAACCTCGACTCTAATTATTTCCATAATTATCTATTGTTGAGAATTAATCTCGCATTCTCCTTATTCTTAGTTGAATAGCACGATCAGCGTGACTATAAAACCCTAACTAAAGGATAACTTAGTCCGATCTGCGTCTAAGTTCAATCCAATAGCAGCAATAAACACAGAGAACCAACAGACCTGCTAACGTCATACTAGCGATAAACATTCAACAGTTGATTCAATTTCTCCAAGAAATAACCAAGACGATCTGCATCTAAATTACTCCCTAGTTTGCTACCAATTGATAAAAGAATAAAACAATCCGATTCTATTCTTAAATCTAGCATTAGATTAATTACACAATCAAACTAGTAATATTCCTAGCATAATCATGCAAAAATCATAGAAAGCAAGCATAGAAATTAAACCATAATCAAAGGAATTAAATAGAGGGGAAAGATCTCACAATAATGCTTGAAGCTCCATATTAATCTCGTTCAAGAACGGTTCAAGCTACAATCGGCATAGCATAAGCCAACCCCATAATTGAAATCTACAAAAACTAAATTAGAAAATAAAAACTAAAAAGAGAAGACAACAAGAGAGGAGTGGAGTTTTGGAAACTCCATCCCCTTGTGGCTGCTGCCCCCTAGGTCTAAAAACAAAGTTTAGTATTTATACTAAGGCTCAAAAGTCAGCCGACATTTAGACCGACCTAGGGGTCGCGAGGTGCGGTACAGGTCGCACCGTGCGATGAGCTACTGCCTTCGCAACGAGCTGAAGAATTGGGCCAAACCACGCAGGTCGCACCGTGCGAGATTCCTCGCGAGGTGCGAGCAGGCTCGTCGCGAGGTGCGAGGAAGCTCGCGAGTCGCGAGCGCTGGGCGCTGGGCAGTGAGCTGCTGGGCGATGCTGGCTGGGCAGCTTGGTCGAGGCTGCTGAGCGCTGGGCGAGCGCTGGCTGGGCAGCTTGGGCGATGATGCTTGCGATGCTTGTGCTGGCTTGGCGATGATGCTTGGGCTTGCGGTGGAGTTTGGGCTTGCGGTGGAGTTTGATGCTTGGGCTTTGCTCGGCTCAAATGCACTTCACCTTGGAAGCTCGGAATGCATAACATTAACACAACTTATATCGCAAAACTCCGAACTTCCGCTAAGGATGATTTTATATGCAAACCTTAACAATTACGAACAAATCCCTTAGCAATGTGCACCTAAAATACCACAAGAACATCGTATAACTTTAGCGCATCAAATACCCCCACACTTGAACTTTACTCGACCTCGAGTAAACTCAAAATGAGGATCACCAAATAAATCATCACCCAAACTAACGACACCAACCTACACTCCCCATTAACTACATCATCATCATCACATCTTAACAACATCCGCTCAAAAACCTAAACGTAAGGGACGATGATTCCCCCACACTTAGATTCGAGCTCACCTGAAAAATACAAAGACGCGACAACAATAATAACCAGCAACACCAACACGAATCAAAATGTCAGCTCACGACACACTAAACTATCAGCTCTCCCAAACCTCCAAAAGATGATGTAAAACTACTACTACTACAACTAATCTAAACAAGCAAGCCATGGAACAAAGACAAAAAGGAATATATTCCATGCTTACTCCCAAAAACAAACAATCAACCCAAAAGAATGTGAAAGCCAACTTTAAATAGATCTTCACAAAACAAAGGATGAATTCACTAACCCAACCCGAAAACGCTTTCAACCTTATGACACCATCTCCGGCAAATGAGTTTTCAAAGTGTATAATTCTCTCTTAATCTCTCATTTTGCCTAGGAGCCCTTTCGGGTTTTCATCCTAGCTTCTCACATTTTTTTTTTTTTTCATCTCACCATCTTACCCGCTCAATATAAGCCACTCTTTTGCATAAGTTGCCCTTTCGGGTTTTCAACCTATCCGGGCCCCCATTTTTGCCTGAGTCGCCCACCCTTGTGGGTTTTCAACTCAGCGGGTTTCATTTCATCACTTTTTTTTTTTTTTTATATTCTTTTTCATTTTTTTTTTTTTTTTCATTTTCATTTTTTCATTTCCATTTTTTTTTTTTTTCAAATTGAAAGTAATATACACAACATAGATACATGAGAATGAGAATACCCTCCCCCCTACTTAAACTACACATTGTCCTCAATGTGTCGACAATTAGAAGAAAAGTAAACTGAAAATGGGGGGAGAAAATCGAAAATCGGGTAAATCGAAGATCGAATGCTCAAAACTCATGACCAAACAATCCGTCAAACTCAAATTTCTTAACAACACCAACTCAAATCTCATAAATCAACTCACAATCCTCTCCCTCGAATCACTCAAACAAATGACAAGCTCAAAAGTTTTGAATTTGTAAGATTTGCACCTAGCTTAAGAGATCGAAAAGATACATTAACAATCTCAATCCTCTAATGTACCAACTCCTAGCTATTGAAGTCCTCCCAACGGGTTTTCTTTTGTGGATTTTGGTTACAAGTGAATTAAGAGTGGTTTTGGATCTTTTTAGTGGGTGGGTGGTGGGTGAAAGAAAATTTGTTGTGGTGGTGGAAATTTGATGAAAAATAAAGGAAAAGAAAGAAAACAAAGGGGTCTCGGGTTGCCTCCCGAGAAGCGCTGTTGTTTAAAGTCGTGAGCTCGACTTAATACCTTAAGCTTAATCATTGGGTTGTGCTCCATGTGTGACAATGGTGGTTCCATGTCAATCTCCACTTCAAGTACCTGCAAAATTGATTGAGAAGAACTCTTGCAATGCATCGTTAATACCTAGCTTACTACAATATGGTTGAGCATATAACATCAGATTATATCCAAACCTAGCATTAAGTCAACAACAAACATCAACTAGTAGTACTCCTAGCTAATTCAAGTCATGACCATTAATATAAATGTTTAAAGCTAGACAATAACCAAGCAATAAACTGTCAAAAGCTTTAATCAACCATTCCCAAGAGAGTGGCCAACCAAAAACAAAGAGCACAAGCTATACCATCCAAAAATCACTCTAAATAAAAACAAGTAACACCGTGTCCCCGGCAACGGCGCCAAAATTTGGCGCGCGCGGATGTGTCGTTGTGCACCGCACCCGGCCAAAGATAAAATTTCTCCTACTCTCTTTTACACTAAGCAAGTATAATGGAAGTAGGGGTCGTATGCACAGGGAAACAGGGACAAGTTTTGTACTTAGCGTGATTCGAAACCTAGATTAAGCTAAGGGCCGAGAAACCTAATAATAATAACAAAGGGGGGTTTCAAGTAGATTATAACTAAACTACAACTAACTAGCATATAAACAAAATGAGAAATCAATTATAGGAAGATCTTGAATCCGATTAACATCCACTTCAATTCATTATCGATCATTTAACCTCGACTCTAATTATTTCCATAATTATCTATTGTTGAGAATTAATCTCGCATTCTCCTTATTCTTAGTTGAATAGCACGATCAGCGTGACTATAAAACCCTAACTAAAGGATAACTTAGTCCGATCTGCGTCTAAGTTCAATCCAATAGCAGCAATAAACACGAGAGAACCAACGGACTGCTAACGTCATACTAGCGATAAACATTCAACAGTTGATTCAATTTCTCCAAGAAATAACCAAGACGATCTGCATCTAAATTACTCCCTAGTTTGCTACCAATTGATAAAAGAATAAAACAATCCGATTCTATTCTTAAATCTAGCATTAGATTAATTACACAATCAAACTAGTAATATTCCTAGCATAATCATGCAAAAATCATAGAAAGCAAGCATAGAAATTAAACCATAATCAAAGGAATTAAATAGAGGGGAAAGATCTCACAATAATGCTTGAAGCTCCATATTAATCTCGTTCAAGAACGGTTCAAGCTACAATCGGCATAGCATAAGCCAATCCCATAATTGAAATCTACAAAAACTAAATTAGAAAATAAAAACTAAAAAGAGAAGACAACAAGAGAGGAGTGGAGTTTTGGAAACTCCATCCCCTTGTGGCTGCTGCCCCCTAGGTCTAAAAACAAAGTTTAGTATTTATACTAAGGCTCAAAAGTCAGCCGACATTTAGACCGACCTAGGGGTCGCGAGGTGCGGTACAGGTCGCACCGTGCGATGAGCTACTGCCTTCGCAACGAGCTGAAGAATTGGGCCAAACCACGCAGGTCGCACCGTGCGAGATTCCTCGCGAGGTGCGAGCAGGCTCGTCGCGAGGTGCGAGGAAGCTCGCGAGTCGCGAGCGCTGGGCGCTGGGCAGTGAGCTGCTGGGCGATGCTGGCTGGGCAGCTTGGTCGAGGCTGCTGAGCGCTGGGCGAGCGCTGGCTGGGCAGCTTGGGCGATGATGCTTGCGATGCTTGTGCTGGCTTGGCGATGATGCTTGGGCTTGCGGTGGAGTTTGGGCTTGCGGTGGAGTTTGATGCTTGGGCTTTGCTCGGCTCAAATGCACTTCACCTTGGAAGCTCGGAATGCATAACATTAACACAACTTATATCGCAAAACTCCGAACTTCCGCTAAGGATGATTTTATATGCAAACCTTAACAATTACGAACAAATCCCTTAGCAATGTGCACCTAAAATACCACAAGAACATCGTATAACTTTAGCGCATCAATACACCGTCAGCTTTTTCGGCTTGGTGTACATTGACATCCATCCACCCTGGCCGAGTTCCTTCTCGGCCTTTGATCTCTTTCTTTTGCCTTTCCCCTTGCCTTTTGCGGAACCGTCTTCTTTAATCCAGTGAAGTTTCCGGAAGAGATTCAGAGTTCCAGGAAATCTCTTATAACGGACGGTCCAGGAGTAGCATATGAGATTGCGCCAAGATAGCGGTGTAAGCTAGGACAGGCAGATGTTCCTGGCTTTGAAAGTTTTAACAATGAAGGGGTCTAGTGGAAATCTAAGCCCGAAATCTAGCATGTGGGCATACACCGCCACGTGCCCTGGTGGGCAATCCGTTATCCGACAACCCTTAGACGGCATGATAAGTTCATAGTCGTCCTTTACGACAGAAATCGTTATTTGATGTCGTCCTTCTCCAACTCTTGTCGATTTGAACAAATGAAGGGCTATCGGCCTCGCATGTCGGCATGTAAAGATCGTCCAACGTTTCATCATCGTCTTCCGGTATAACTTCAGGAGGATCCTCATCGTCATCGGCTTCCAGAGATACCGACTCCCCGTCGGACATCATATCACGCAGGACGCTATATATCCACGTCCTCAGAAGCAATGGAAGAAACTTCATCTTCCTCCCGGCCGTCCTCCTCTTCCATATCGTCGTTGGATGAAGGAGCATGTGATGCTCCCTCTTCCAACGCCTCCGCCGGTTTGGAGGATGAAGGTTCATCATGGGGATTTGTAGAGGTACCGGCTAGGTAGGGAAACAGCAGCGAGGAACGCTCGGCCAAACCTAACATCATGCCATATTGGCCGGATACCGGTACACCTATGGCAGCTCCAAGTGCCCGGATAGCGGTCAAAGGAGAGGCATGAAGTACCGGTTCCTCATTCGCCCTCCCAGAAGTGCTACAGTCCTGATTTGATTTACTCCTATGTTCTCGGGTCAAGTCCACTATAGGTGAGCCAACAGATAAAGCGGGACTAGGAGATTTGCTATCAGATTTAAAGTCACTATCGGTTATGGACTGGGGGCTCTCAGAGATATTTTGAGAATCAGAATGAGAGGACATGATTAAAAGCAAAAATTGAGAAGAAGGAAATTTTGTGAAATACCTGGAAAGAGAAAAGAGTGGAAGCTGGTGTCAACATCAACCGGTAAGAGAGTTGATGAGATTGGCTAGCTACGGCTCGAAATGTCACGACGGAAGGCTGGTAACTGGATGACGCTAGGACTCAGAGAGTATGCTGAGG
The DNA here is from genome assembly GCA_947646795.1 of Beta lomatogona. Classification (NCBI taxonomy): domain Eukaryota; kingdom Viridiplantae; phylum Streptophyta; class Magnoliopsida; order Caryophyllales; family Amaranthaceae; genus Beta; species Beta lomatogona. The sequence continues at coordinate 2,098,666 of CANSNZ010000961.1, forward strand.
GTAAGCGCTTGAAAGTTCGAGAGCAGTGTGAAAGTGTGAAAATGCGTTTGGCCAAACACTATTTATACAGAGCTTCATGGCTCAGATCAAGTGACATTTCGTCTTCCCATCCGGATCATGCCACGTGGATATCAGCTCAGAAACAGCTGTGAGCAGTTACTGACACGCTAGTCAAATCATTACGAAGATCAAGGCGACGATTCATATTCCGTTAACTAACCCCATTCCCGGAAATTTCTAAACGGCTTGAAGATGAAAACATGATTTTCATACCATCCATAACGGCTCAATATTGAACAAGCAGGATATGCCTGTACCAGACATACCAGCTTGGGGGCTAGTTGTATGGGGGCTGTATAAGTTCCCTACCGGTCCAGTTAGACCGCCATTGACCGTCATGGTCACCTCAGTCAAAGGAACCCTATTTACTGAGTATGAGCTAAGCCCGATGTCGGCGTATTCTTCATGCCGGTTATATTCATATACCTTACCGGTATCCATCACCTGGGCCATTACCAAATGGGCCTGGATTGATCCAGTACTTACTCAATGTGCCTATGGGCCTAAAAATAAGTATCAGAAGAGGATAGAAATGTATCCAACCAATAAGAGCAGTGTCCTACCTTGCTAAGGACACTGCCGGCTCCTATAAATACCCCTATGATCTGAGTCATAAGGTATGTTCACATATACTAATATACTCTACTTGAGATATACCGGCTTTACCTTTTACTGACTTAGGCACCGGAGGGGCGTTTATCGGATCAACCCCCGAGGTTAGTTTACGTGTTCAGTCTTGTAGGACATCAAACCGGCTTATTATACTCCCAATCACTTATTCAGTTATTCCATACCGGAACAGAAGCCAATAGTTATAAATTGATATGCATATATATTCTGTAAAAAAGTCTAGCTAGTATGTCAACCAAGTGTTGGATTATAAATGAGGATAATAAAAGACGTGCTTAAATATGGCAACCATTTTCAATCTTGTGAAAAAAATAGAGAATAAATATAAGGATGTTAAGTTTTCCAATTGTATTAGCTTGTTCTTTTTTCTTAGAAGGTACATATAACATTAGAACGTGGCCTTATTCAGGTTGTTAATTAACGTAGGTTCAAAACTAAAAGCAATCACCCCATATCCTAAGTGTTTTTTTAATTAGGAAAGAGAATTGATTCGAATACCAACTCCTGCTAGGCTACTAGCCTGCAGGGCACACCACCTCAAGACTGCGTACAAGGCTAAACAAGCTAGTATACAAAAGGCCTAAAGGCCCACTGCCACCACAAGTGAATTCCCCAACATATTGTTGGGATGAGTTTGCAATATCAAGGAATTCGGGATAGATTTTCATTGCCTACCGCCTATCCCTCGCTAACCAAAGTGTTAATTATAATTAATTTGGTCGTTTAAGTTATGCTAGATAGCTAAGTTTTTCAATTACGTTTGGGGTTCGCCACTACTAAAACCCACTTTATATTCTTCTACTTTTTCTTTTCCCTTATAATGTTTGTCGAAAACTAATGCATCAAATAGATTGGAATGGGAGTAAATTTTATAGTTACAAATATATATTAATGCTTAAGTGGGTGGATTGAAGATCGTAAACATTTCGGAGGAGTAAAAGATGAATATAGAAGGGGGTATATTTTATGTATTTTCAAGCTATGCAAACACATTTTTTTGGGTGTCCTTTTTCTTGTATCCATATCATATCAATATCTATTTTAGTCTCCATTTTCATGCTAGGAAAACTATGAATGTTGACTAAACACATATATTACAAGCTGGATGATGCTAACTATAAAGACCAAGAGATAAAGATAGCAGCAAAAAACAGATGTAAAGAGGTATGAAAATGGAATAAATTGCATACCGTGATACAAAGTATACAAAACGCCCAAAACAAGCACAAAGTAGTGTCTAATCAGCCAACACAAAAGAGCATATGTCCATCTATAGCTGAACTTTAAAAAACTCAATGTGAAAAGTTTGGTGACGCATGCATCTTTTCATTATTTCCTAAATATTTGTTTGTTTTCTTTTTGTTCTTTAGAGATTTTGATTGTTCATTTTTTCCTTTGCAGAAGAACATCAACTTCAAGCTTCCCTTTTCCTAGGCAAAAATCATCTGACAAGGCGCATTCAGCCAAAAATACTATTTGCTTGAAGATGTGGTTTATTTTACTTTTTTCGGTCACTTATTATCGTTAGATGCTTCACATGAGCGCAAGGGTATATAAGACTACTACTCATCTTCAACATCGTTGCTTTGATTGGGACCCTATACATGTGGATTTGTTCTTTTTGGTAATTTTACTTCTCCTTAGGTGGTTGAGGACAATAGAAGTTGCCTTTGGCTTTCGTTTCTTGGATTTTTGTATAGAAAGTTTTACACGTATAAAAGGCAAGGTATGTAATGTGATCATTCAATCCGATCGATTATATATTCATGGTTATCTCTACAATTGATGGAGTCCATAATGTGATTTTGTTTACATGTATTTGGATTTGAGGGGATCCGAGGAAGATCACTTTTGTTCATAAAAGAAGCTATTAGAATGACGATGAGCAAATTTTTTATATCACAACCCCAATAATAACCCCAAAATGCTTTTCATTAATTTTCATAATAAAGCAAACTATTTCTTCTAAGTAATCTGGTAAATTCTAAAAATAATTATGTATTTGCGTTTTTTAACATATTACACTTATATATGCAACTGGCATTCCTTATGGTCATTAACTAGCATTTATGGTTATATCTCTAAAGCAGATGATGATTCAATAAATATATTGTAGAATGAAGAATTGAGGAAGGGAATTAAAGTTTGTGAAAGAATATACTAGATTGACGATGTTGGTAAGTGAAACGTCTAAATTTAAAACACTGATGAGAAAATTTTGCATATGTTCCCCAGGCCCGTCCCTGGGCATGGGCAAGAGGGGCTATTGCCCACGGCCCCGGAATTTAAGGGGCCCAAAATTCTCGCTTTTTATAATAAGCCTATTGTTCTATACTTCAACTTAAGACGGAAGTCCTTTTAATGTTCAAATATTGACAATTCCAAGACTGCTTCAAGTATTACTATTAAGTTTTGAAACTTCCGTTATTAATACAATATCCAAGGCAACGTTTGAAACTTGCACTTATTAATCCACTGTTCAAGGCAATTTTTGAAATTTTTGGAATTACTTATAATTCCCAAAAAGAAAGTCAATTCTTTGTTGCATTTCTATTACTCTACAACATAATTCTATTCAATTCTGTATTTTTCAAGATTATGGTTCTTTTTGCTCTCTCCATTTTCTCTATGATTATGCCATAATAAAAAATTTATGGGATTTGAGGTTCCAAATAATTGAATCTCCCTGCTATAACGAGTGGATTCATGTAGTCTTAGATGATAATGCCATATTTTCTGATGCTTGTAAGTTGCAACTTTACCAACTAATATTTTACTCTCTTTTTTCACATCATATATTCACTCTATTTTTCTTTTCATAGGGCTTCCTCCTTGCTTTTCGGTAGTTTTATTTTCTCTGATAGTATGGTATGTCTGATTCTTTTACTATTATCTAAGCGACTTTTACTCCTAATGTGTAAATAATTACGATTTGATTTATAAAATAAGATATCCTCGTACTACTTGTATTTCTAATTTAAACATATAATGCAGAACTAAATTTATCATGAGTTCATCCATCTAATAAACAATATTCATGGGTATATGAATATGAATATAAATCATATATATTGATATTTATACACTAAAAGATATTTTGGTCATATAAGAAACTGCAGTATATCTGTATATTCGTGAATCGTGATTTTAACCATTTAATGGACAAACTACAATACTTAGTTGTATAATTCAGTTGAAGGATTAGTGTTTTTAAGTGAAAGATTGAAGGAAGTTTTGAGGCATCAGAAATTATGCTTAATTTTTCTCCCATAGGATGTCTGTAAAAAGAATATATTAAAGTGGACATAAAGGGCCCAAAAAATTTTATTTCGCCCAGGGTCTATAAAATGTCGGGAACGGCCCCGATGTTCCCTCAATTTTTTTTGCATATGACTACAAATAAATCTAAAAATGTCCCTTGTTTACTTTTGTTTAAGTTGGAAAATACCCCCTTCAAGTTTTCTACATTCCTAAAATATTTATGTAATATGCGATTTGGGCCATTTGGCACATCAGTCACCATGGTTATAAATTTGGCATACCAGCCTCATACTCCCTTCGTTTCATTTTAATTGTTACACTTTGACATTTTACACTATTCACAAGTTGCACTTTGACCCTCATTTGTGATTTATACATGAATAAAAACATAGTCATGTGGGATCTTGTTAGATTCGTTTTAGTATGTATTTTATTAATATGTACTTTTTATAATTTTTACAAATACAATTCTAGAGATATATATCCTCAAAGTTTTTCTTGATGGCATGCGTGAAAAGTGTAAGTTAGAACAATTAAAAAGAAACGGAGTGAGTAGTTATCAACTAGCAATCATGTCTATCTCTACAACATATGATGAGATATATCATTTTGTTAGCATGTATTTGTACTTCAGGATGCTCTTGAAGGGAGTCCACTGAAGGTAGCTTAATAATCTTGAAAACACCCCCTAAAGTTTCACACTGAAAACAACACATGAATACATGATCTATATTTTCAGTATATAACAATTGTCAGATTGGTATGGCAACACTCTGACCCTTTAAACTTTCGTAGTCATGTTACAAGTATCACTCACGATTTATCAACTGACATTCATTATTATCGCTACTGTCTATAGTTGGAGTCCAATATTATCTTGTTAACATGTATTTGGACTTTAGGATGCTTCTTGAGAGGATCCAAGGAAGGTATCTTAAATTGTGGCGAGACAAATTACCATTTAACTGACTCCTTCCAATATTAATTGCAACGATATTAGTGGTATAAGATTTTAGGAATTCAATCAACTTAAGTAAATTTTACTTTTAGGGGAGAGTGGAGTGGATTATGTCATGTGTTTTTATTATTGATTTGGATTTCTTATAAATTTGGTGGATGTAACAATAGGAAAGAGAAATGTTAAAAAAAATAAAAAAACTAATATGGACCCGGTGCACATAGTGTGCACCATATCCATCTCACGTGAGTTTTAATGATTACAACTTTTTCGTTTTTGACGCGTTCGTCTTCCCTATTTTCTCTCTCCCGATAACTTCTCTCCTCCGATAACTTTACTCTCCTGATAGTGTATTTTTGAAACAATATAGTGTATCTTGAAATGATATAGTGTACTTTAAAATGATATAGTGTATTTTAAAATGATAGTGTTTTGCTGAGTTTTTTGGCATGATAGTGTTGCATGTTATAGTGTGTATTGACATGATATAGTGTATTTTGAAATGATATAGTGTATTTTAAAATGATAGTGTTTTGCTGAGTTTTTTGGCATGATATTGTTGCATGTTATAGTGTATTTTGAAATGATATAGTGTACTTTAGAATGATATAGTGTATTTTAAAATGATAGTGTTTTCTTTGAGTTTTTTGGCATGATAGTGTTGCATGTTATAGTGTATATTGACATGATATAGTGTATTTTGACATGATTGTGTTTTCTTTGTGTGTTTTTGACATGATAGTGTTGCATGATATAGTGTGTTTCGACATGATATAGTGTATTTTAAAATGTTATAGTGTAGTTTATTTGTATATTACACAAAATTATCATAATCGATCGTTATAGTGTTTGATATGATAGTGTATTTTGACATGATATAGTGTGTTTTAAAATGATATAGTGTATGTTTGTTTTGAACAACTGTTTTTGTTAAAATTTTAGAGCGAGAGAATCTTATTGAAGAGAGAGAAAATCGAGCGGATTTTGGAAAGCGGGAGTGACTAGTTTGTAGTGGGGCACGTGTCTAGGCCTGGTCCACACTATTTTTAATGTGAACCGGGTCCACGCAAGACGGATTGTAAAAAAAAAATAGTGGTTTCTCGCCATTTTTAGAAGGGTTGCAAATTAATGGGATGAAGGAAAATTAAGAATTGCTCAAATTAATATGAGATCTAGGGAGCTAGTAATAAATTTTGTAAGTTTCGAATCTCAAGTATGGTTATAAGACTCATGCTTATTGGCATTAAAGTAAGGCGATATGGAACTAGTTGTTGAGGGTTGTCACACACTTAGAGTTGCTCAGAGCAACTTCAATGGTTAGCTAAAATAATACTTGGCTAAATATGCCACATCATCTTCCTTAGTTAGTTCCATCTTTAGCCAACTTCCCTTTAGTGGTTTAGCTAAAGTATTTTGTTGCTTAAGTAGGTCCCACAATTACCTTTTTTTTTATATGATAAATTAAGACTTATTGAAAAACTATTTGTTGTGTGGGACCCAACATTTTGGCTAAGCCAATTTGCTCTATAGAGCCAATTTGCTTAGCAAAGCAAAACTCCATTTTATGCTCCAATAGTTAAGCAACTAGCTAAGTATTTTGCAAAATTGCTAGCAAATCCCTCTTTTGCACCATTGGAGTTGCTCTAATCGAGCACGCAATTCTACTCGTAAGCAACTTGATCTCGACCTGATCAAAAGTCATTTAGAGACCTTAATGAATTGAGTTAAGCAAACCTCAACCCGCTGAGCTCGATAAACTTGTGAGTCGTGAACAATCCGATAATTATTTTCATTTATTTCTCAACTTATATTATATTACAATATTTCAAGTTTGGTTAAACATTAATACTACCTCCGCTTCCTAGTACTTGCAACCAGGGTCGTCTTGAAGATTTTGGGCCCTTGTTCTAACATGAAAATTAGGCCCCCAAATTATATAAAAAATAAAGATGGAAGGTTGGCTATTAAAGATGGAAAGTTGAAAATTTAGACATTGATCATTGAGAAATTTATTAAGAGTGGAAAACAAGGGAGATTTCCTCAAGTATGAAGTAAATTTTTTCAAATAATATATATTTTAGGCCCTTATAATTTTGGGGCACACCCTCATCTACCCCCTCTACTTGCAACATATCAAATTGGTTCATGAACCAAGGAGGAGTAGAGTGAGTAAAACATGACCTATGTGATTCATAATAAAGTAAGACTTATCTTTGTATAAGATTTTACCTAAAGAGGAAATGTTGCAAGTATTGTGATTCATCCCAAAAAAAGAAATGTTGCAATTTTGCAAATATTAAGAAAAGAAGGTAATATTAAGTTTTCTTGTTTTAAAATTAAGGGTACGTTCTCTACACAATATTTTAGAAACTTATAGTAACTGATTCTTGTTGGAATCGAATCAAATCAGAATAGAACAGACTAGACCATCTTAATTCCATTACAAATTACAAAATATAGTCAGTTTTGTACTAGTAAAAATTTGAAAGATTATATTTTTCTTTATAGATTGGCATAAAAATATGGTCAAAGCATTGTCAAGCTGCAAAACCAAAATAAACTAGATAAAAATTTAGACTAGGTCACTTTATTTTGAGACAAAAAACATAGCTTAAGTCACTGATGAGAGTGAGGGATAGCTTAGTTGGTTAGAGCTTCCCTTCCGGTTCCAGGTGATCTTGAGATCGATTCTCATCCCCGCCCTTGTGGCTCATTCGCACCAAAAAAAACTTTGTTCTTCTGATAACATAGCTTAAGTCGCTTTAGATAAACTATTTCTAAATCTAGCTAGGGGAAAAGGGAGCAAAAATACACAATAAAAGGAAAAAGAAATAAAGTACCTCGCACAACGTAATTTTTGGAAACTAACTACTAGTAGTAACTAAAATTTTTAAGGAAAGTGAAATAAATCAGTTCAGTTCAGTTCAATTCAATTCAATTCAGTTCAGTTCAGTTCAGTTCCTAAATGATAATCAATACTATTAATTAGTTATAGTTTAATTCAATTCAGTTCAGTTCAGTTCAGTTCAATTCAGTTCAGTTCAATTCAGTTCAGTTCAGTTTAGTTGTTTTATGCCGAAGAGAACATGCCCTTACACAACTTAAGGGGACTAGAAAATTTTGTGAATCTCTTTATTCAAGTTTTAATTTGGGAACTAACTTTTTGTAGTAATTAATTTTTGTTTTAGGAAAACAATAAACAAAATAATTTTTTTCTTTAAGTTTTAATTATGGGCATACAATATTTTGCTCAGAGAAAGAGAGGTGTGGAGTTAAAAATGTTAAAAAAAACTTGAACGGACCGGGTTCACAATAATTTATTGTGCATTACAAACCATATGATATAATCAGTTTTAATTTGTTATAGTCAGTTTTCATTTCATATAACCTTCCTCTAGGGGGTCCATCAATCTGTTGTAGTTTTGAAGAAGAACTGGGTTTAAATTCAACTGATTACGAAGCATCGACATCTGTTGCAACCATGCACAAATTCCGATCAACAAATTAGCCTTCAACTTGAGACTCTAGATCTTCAACCAACAATAAACTTTACTTACAACTCCCACAGATGAGGGCAAGACAACCCCCACAAGAGGGGAGACAGACACTCCTATAACAGTGAGAGAGAAACTCTCACAAAGAGAGACTAACTTATTAAACATAAGCGAAGAACGGAAAAAGGGAAAAGAAAAACAACAGAAAATGAAAGGAAACAATGGCCATTCCTACCTGAGATGAAGAAGGAAACTGGAGGAGGACGACGAGGGAAGAAGGAGAGGAAAGAAACGAAGCAGCTAGGTTTCTTTTAGGAATTGATATTAGTATTATTACCACATCATTTATTGTTATTTCTTAATTTTTGTGATACATAGAAATTAGAAGGAAAAAACATACAAAGAAAGTATATTTTAGGAACGTTCTATATACCTTATTCTTCATGAACTTATAAGAATTTATGTATTACTTGGATTTTTTTGCCAAATGCAGTCCTTTAAAGTGGCCACTTTGTTAATTGCAATCATTTCATTTCAATCTCTTCAATTGCAGCCTCAAATAAACCAAACACTTTTAAGTTACAGTTCAAATCCAACCTATCTTCAAGCCATTTGGGCTGCAACTTAAAAATGTTTGGTTTATTTGAGGCTGCAATTGAACAGATTGAAATGAATTACAGTTGCAATTAACATAATGGTCACTTTAAGGGGCTGCATTTGGCAAGAAGTTCTTAGAACTTATATGAACTTATTTAAATTTATTGAAACTTATTTTACAAGGTGTTAGACCTTATTGGAACTTACTAGAAATCTCTACTTATTAATATTAAATATTAAAACTAATATGAACTTATTACACCTGAAACTTATATTTTTTAGATTATATGAATGCACTTTTTAATTTTTTAATGTAAAAAATAACGCAAGTCGCAGTGTTTCACTTATGTCACACATGTATTAGCAATTTACTTTGTTCTACACCATCGCAATAGGATCATATCATCTATGCAAGGAGAAACCCAATCAAACCAAAATATCAAAGTCATAACGTGGTCGCTCAGTATGTGGTCTATTGCAATGCGTGCTTTTATTTTATTTGGGAATCACACGTTTCAACCCTTAGTTATTCGTGCAATTTGAAGATTATTTTGTATATCTACAAGTCCCCCCCAAAAAATAAGCCACATGGACTAGAATCATTCCTCATTATTTTCTTATTTTTTGTGCTAGACTTGTAAGGGGCTGTGCAAGCTACATGTCGATCCATTAGACGCCCAAAACTGCCATGAACATTCTGCCAAGATAACATACCTAGATCCAGAAAATGAATCTCCCACATATTGCCATATTGGTATTATAAGGCCCACCGGTCCCTTCCGGGTGCCTTACCGGTTTTCTCCATACAACACATGTCAATTGGGCCTAGGCCTGATCTATTGACACCATTCGTGGATTATGGGTCTGGGCCCTGATCCATTTACACCATTTGTGGATTATGGGCCTAAGGATAAGTATTAACAAGGGATAAGTATTAATTGAGCCAATAGGAGAGGTGTCCTATCATTGTTAGGACACTCCCGGCCACTATAAATTCCCCATAATCTGAGTGATTCAAATACGTTCACCATCACAATAATACAATATTTTAGAGCTAGATCAGAACCGGCTTAGTGACGTGGAGATATCGGTTCACCTCCTAATAATTATTCCATATGTGTAGAACCAAAAAACACACGAATTAGTGTAGTATCTAATCTAAAATCCAGTACAATGCATATTACTACTACAAATCTACAATACACACATAAAAACACCTCTAAATCAATTCATGTCAAACGTGTGCTATATATTTTCATATATAATCTTGTTTTGAATTTGATTATATATTGCACCGGTTGCCAAATCTACCATTGATTATTTTTTTTTTTAAATTTTGGTAGCTTTCGATGGGGTTTAAGCTTTTAGCTGTACAATATAGTAAAACAATTAAAATATATCTTTATTTTAATGATAAGTAACTATTCAACCAGACTACATGAGTATAAAATAATAGAAGCCAATAGAAAAATGGAAAATTGGATTCTAATAATCCAACCTTTAAGCGGTCTTCTTAAAACAGTCCCACTTATAAGATATTTTTGAACAATCCAACCTTTTGATGTTATCTTCTCATAATGGTCCTTGACCTGTTGTGACCGTTATATCAGGTCAAATGTGACACGTGTCACACTATAATTGGTCATCCCATTTTCTCCCTCCTCTACCTCTTTTCCTCCACAACCACCACCACCTAGCCACCACTACCACCACCTCATGCCAGCCCCTTACCCCCCCCCCCGCATCCCCACCCCAACCCCGCTGACCCCCGCAACCCCACCCCACCCCCACCCTAAGCCCCTCGCAGCCCACCCCACCCCGCGCCCGCCCGCGGTAACCCACCGCACCCTAATTCGTTGCATCCCCACCCCCACCCCAACCCCCTGACCTGTTGCAGCCCCACCGCACCCCACCCCCCACCCCCACTCCCGACTGTTGCGGCCCCACCCCACCCCGCCCTTCCCGGCCTGCGGCAACCCACCCACACCCCGGCCCGCGACAACCCACCCCACCCCCAACCTAGCCCGGCTGCACCCCCACTCTGGTTCGGCTGCACCCCCGACCCCTAACCTAGCCGGTTGCAACCCCGCCCCCTACCTTGTTCCCACCCCCATAGCAAACCCCCCGAAATCCCTCACCCCTCGCATGTAGAAAAACCCCGCCACCCTCCCCCTCCCCTTCGCCTCATACCTCGTCGCGCCTCCCCCCTCTCTTATCCATTCGTCTCTTTCCACCCCGTCACCCCTCCCCCTCCCCTTCGCCTCTCTGTTAACGACGAACGCGATTGGAGGAGAGTGAGAGAAAGAGGAGAGAGACATGAGGAAGATAGAAGCGGCGACAAAGAGAGAGAGGGGGATGGGGGCCTGGTGGCTGCGGTCGGGGATTGTGGCTGTGGCGTGAGCCGGGTGGCTGCGGCGGGGCCAGTGGAAGGGGAGGGGGTGGGTCAAACTAGATAGGGAGGTGAAGGGGAGGAGAGAGAAATGAGTAGGAGGAGGGAAAAAAAAATTACCTGAAGTTCAGGTTACAAGTCACCAGGGACCGTTATGAGAAGATATCAGCAAACGGTTGGATTGTTCAAAATTAACTTATAAGTAAAACTGTTTTAAGAAGACTGCCTAAAGGTTGGATTATTAAAATCCAATTTTCCTTCAATGAAAAAACATGTATAGCACCATAGAGAACATTTTTATTTTGAGGAAAAAGAAAAAAAAAGGTGCATGTAATATACTACATACTACCTTACTTTCTTAACACTTGCAACATTTTTTCTATGGGATGTTTCACAATTATTTCAATATTTTATATGGTAAGTTATATAGTTAGTTTTAATTATTAATCACATAAACCATATTTCACTGTCCGTCGTCCTCCTTGATTCATGTGATATTTTCGCATATTTGGAGCATTAAGAAATGGTCAAATGGAGGTAGTATATAATATATTGTTTTTTTTTTTATAAGATAAGGAGAAATCTTGACAAGTTGGGGAAATAAAGGGGATCCCAACTTGCCTAGGGTGAGAATTAATCCCAAAACCACTTGAAACCGGGAGGGAAGCTTTAACCACTAGGCTATCTATCACTCTCATAATATATTGTTTTGTTGGTGCATGTAATACTTCATGTAGTTGTATCTTATTTACGGTTCTGAATTGGTCAGTTTTTATAAGCAAAACTTGGTCACTTTCTGATGTGGCATTGCCAAGAGAAATAGCCATTTGGACATAGTAGCCCAAACAAATCAGATGACTTTAGCACGACCTAGCCCAAACTGCCTGAGTGCATTTGTTGCGTATTAAGAGTAGGATTGGAAGAGTTGGGATTATCCATGAAAAAAAACGGTGGTAGAGATCGTGTTTTTGAGGATGTGATCAAAATTCAGATACAATGGAAGTTGATAGAAAGGAATAGAAATTTGCTCCCAAGTCGGCTTACCTCACTTGATAGAAGTTTTAAACCAGATGCTAAAAACTTGGATTTGAACCTTACCAAGTGAGTACGCTTGGCAATGGAGAATCCCTTATCTCTTCTCCTATTCCCATGTATATCGCTCACAATTAGTATATTCAGAAACTGTGAGGACCGAGGTCTGGTCATTGTCGTCCTTCTCCTTATCATAAATAAATATTGCATTGTAATAATAAATACGCATTAGAATGAGCTAAGCTATACAGAAGAATGTCAAGCTAATATACAAAATAGCAACAAAATAATATCCTTAACTAGCAAGTATATCAGCAAATATACAAAATTTACAAGATAATATCAAGGATCGATGAAGACTAACTTCATAACTCAGTCTTATCCTTGAACAAAGCAACCTGGACATAGGACATATACCAGCAAAAGTTCCACTTACTAGTTACTACAATTCACAGGAAATAATTGTTAGTTATTATGGTCAATATTGGTCATCAATCATTATATAGATCACCATGTCTTTCAACATTACACTTTTTTCTCCTAAACTTCATAGGCGAACTAGAAGAAGAAACAATATTTACCATCACGTCCTTACATTTCACCGTTATATGGTCATACATATTCAATATCCCTTTCATATCAACCCTTAGCTTGAGCACCCCTTCGTCGAGCTCCGATCTCAGCATCTCCACCACCAAGTCTTCCATTGGGACGTTTAACGCCACTAAGTGAAACCTCATTTGAGCCTCGTTCTTGCTCGTCTGAGAGCCATTAACAAAATGATAAAATCCTTGGACAAGAACTCGCTCTTCTTTGAGTATGTAGACATTGACTTCTTGATAATTTTGTGTACTTAGTGACCGATCATATGATCTTATAACCAAATTGAATGTGGAATTCAGCCGGTCATCATTTGCCAAATGGAAGGTGTCGACGAAGGCGTGTTCGACGGAGAAGGACAATGTTGCAGGGAAAACAACCAGCCAGAATATGAGACCAATAGCCACAAGAAGGCCCGTAATCAGAAAGAAAATGAACCAAATGCATGCACTTGTTTTGTTCATTTTCTTGCATAGTTAAAAATAAAGTTCAAAGTGTTTAAGGCGTAGATATCCAAATAATATAGATGTTTTTTTTAATACATACAATAATTATAGTTTGAAACGTTATTAAAATTGTTTTATCTGATTTCTTCAGTACGTATCAGAATGAATCACGCGTAGTATATTATGTACACAAGTGCCCATCATGATGAATATCTAAATCTTTCCATGTACTTAATCAAAGTTTTATAGCATATAAATATATAAACATCTTTCTAAATGTGCAACAATTGAGTATCACGAGTTAGTGGCCTGCAACAATCAAAATCTAGTATGATGTTAAGAGTTCGTACCTAATGTACATGCTTTGCTGTCATGTAATTTGGTAATATTTTTATGCTTAACTTGTAGATTAGGCAATTCATATATAGCTAGTTCAATTCAAAGGATGTTTATCCTAAATAAAGTATATTGTTAGGATTCCATATTCAATATAGTATTAATAATGATTTTCATGATATGATTACTGGAATACATGAAATATTTTCACAAGTGTTATTAATATGTCATATTGTGTTAGGATTAAACATGATAGGCGCTAATATACGGTTGAGGGGAATAGTCATATTAAGGGTATCAGGTTAGCTGTTGTTCCCATCTTTACAAATTACAACAAATCTGCATAATCTAGAACTTATGTGGAGGAAATATATAATGAGGCCCAAGAGGTTGAAGTTGTCCAGAATTTACCTGACCAGGCCATATGTAAACAACACTTTGTTGACATCTTGGGTTCCATGCGCCACAACCTTAAAGAAATGAGTCCCCTATACTTTTTAGTACCCCAGATAAAGCCAGTCTCAACAGTATTTTGTCTAAATGTTGATACCAGGAAAAATAATTAATAAGAGGGTCATAAGAAGAAAGAACCACTCGAATGGATTGAAAGTGTAATGTTAGCTATCCCTAAAATTTTATTCTTAAAGTTAAATTAATTTCAATTGCATGTTTATGATTGTTATCAACTTATCTTTGATAATTGCTAAACTCTATGTAAATAATTAAGCTGAATAATCACATGGGCCGCTTTCGAAAGCCAACCTTCACGAGCCCAAAAATATGATCATGCACCAAGACGAAGTAACTATGAAGTCCAACTAAGTTCTATTTAGGATCCTAGCTAATTGGGTTTATTTTTCAAATCATTACCAGAAAAACACAAGTAAATGATATTTCATCCGTTTTGAAATAAACGTAACACTTCTCATTTCTCTCTAAAAGTTTTTCGAGAGGAGTGTTTCACTTATTTCAGAATGGAGGAATTGTATTAGTAAATACTTCATTCATTTCTTAATTTTCTATTAAATACAAAATACTAAGGAAAAAGGATTACCCAAAAAAGAGTACACATGCATACACAGTATGTAGAATAGCTCATCTAACTATATTTTTACTATCCCGAACTGAAGAAAAAAAAAAAAAGTAGATCCCAGTGGTAGATCTTGAACATATTCTTTGTAAAGGCCACAAGAATTTGAACATATGACACAAATACAACAATGGGACTAAAAATTTTCAGAGTAGTAAACAAAGTAGAATATTATTTCTGATTTTAATGAGAAAAATATAATTAATATTAAATAAATGCATATCAAACTAGCATTTGTTTTTATATTGTACTCCATAGAATATATTCATTTAACATGTTCGATATAATAAATTATGAGATATTCGATTAATTTACGATTTTTTAGAACTACTGTAAGAATTACAAATATATCTTAAATTTTGCTAAATAAATATAAATAATACTAGTTTTGAAGCCAGTGCGTTGCACGGGTTGTTGTTTATTTTATTTTTTTTGCAAATTTTTAGTTAATATTATTGTCGTTTTTGTGTTGCTGTGAAATGAGATTATTCAACACCATTGTATTTACATACTTCCTCTGTTCTTTTCCTATTACAACAATTACCGCTTTGGGTAGTTTCATCTTTTGGAACCATTCCACTTTTGGTAAAAAAAGTAACTACAGTTGACAATATTGCCTTTACTTTATGTTAATAAAACCATCATTAATTACCCAAATTGTCTCATAAAGTTGCGTTTACTTTATTAAGGATTGATTTATCCCCTACCCTAGTTAACTAAAGGGATACCTCTATGCTAAAATACCCATTTTTTATTTCCTTAAAAACCATGCCCAAACCAATTGTTGCAGTAGAAAAAGAACGGAGAAACTATTTATCATTATAGTGTAATTTCTAGAGCTGTTATTACGATATATAAATTTTATAATTTTTAATATTCAATCGAATATTGTAGCTAAGTCCATTATTAAATGGTATCCTAATACTCCCTCCGTTTCTTTTTAATGGTTACACTTACAGTTTTCACGCATGCCAATGCAAAACTTTGGGAATATATATCTCTAGTTTTGTATTTGTAAAAATTATAAAAAGTACATATTAATAAAATACATACTAAGATGAATCTAACAAGATCCCACATGACTATGTTTTTATTCATGTATAAATCACAAATGAGGGTCAAAGTGCAACTTGTGAATAGTATAAAATGTCAAAGTGTAACAATTAAAATGAAACGGAGGGAGTAATAGGTATGACTAACAATAGCTAACACAATTTTAACATGAATAATACCCGAATGATACTTTAAGAAAGTAGAGGGTAATAATTTAATAGATGCAGGACAGAAAGAATAGAGAAAAACATGAGTGCCAACCACAACTTCAACTTTTAATATAGCACATAAATACTAACGCATATAGAATGAAAGATGGGAAAGCCAAAAAGAATATCATAATGATAGTATCATGTATATAATTAATTAAATATAAAACTAACCTCTACTAATATTCAAAAATACTATTTAAGAAAAAATAATACCTCTTCATCAATCATGACCATATCAAGACTTATCAAACTTCCCCCGTTTTTATGATCCGTGACCTCAAATATTCTATAAACGCGAATATATGAATTTTGTATCTTTATATAACTCAATTTTTAAAATATGATTTTGAAAGACATAATTACTATTGTCACGTATAATACGCTATTTTTATAGTTATTTTTATATGTATTTAAAATAAAGAATAAATAATACGTTATTGTTCATCTAAATAAATATATTTTCATAAGTTGTAAAACTATATTGTATATTGATCTTATTTCGAAGCATATTTCGAGCACTCTCCGATGGTAAAAAGAATTACACTATTGCGAATTATGTAGCAAAATTTATATTCAATTTACATAGTATAATAATTTAGGTTATTTATTTAAAATAAGACTGTAATCTTCACTTATCCAAAACACCTTATATGTATTTAAATCTATGTTGAACACTATTTTCTTAAAAAAAAAATTAAAAAGAATGACATGGCATGCTTAGGAGCTCTTTATAATATTCTAAGGTTGTTTTACTTAAATCAAACTCTAATTTTCACATAATCCAAAACTCTAATATATATATGTAACTTTATCACTATAGATTTTAGTTTTTGTTGTAACAACAAAGTTTCCTTAATAAATTTTGTTGCAACACTATATTGTTTTGGTTTATTTGAGTAAGGTTAAGGTTTTGAAAGATAATATGTTTAATCCTGTAAATTGGACCTATAATCAAATGTTATAATCACATATAATGCACTATACTTAATACTTATAGCTATTATTATATTTATCTAAAAGAAAGACTAAATAATGTCTTACAATTCATCTAATTTAATATATTTTCATGAGTTGTAAGATTATATTGTAAATGGATCTTATTTTGAAGCATATTTCAAGCACTCTCCAATGGTAAAAAAAACTATAATGTTTTGAATTAGGTAGCAAAAGTTAAATTCAATTTACATAATATAATAATTTAGGTTGTTTATGCAAAACGCAATTCTAATTTCCCCCTATCCAAAACTCTTTTATGTATTTAAATATATGTAGAATTCTATTTTTTTTTTAAATATTTAAAATAAAAACTAATGACATGGCAATCCTAAGTGGCGCTCTCTATTTCAAATTGTAGAACTATATTGTAAATGGATCTTATTTCGAAACATATTTCGAGCACTATCCAATGGTACAAAAATTATAATATTCTGAATTAGGTAGCAAAAGTTATACACTATTTACATAATATAATAATTTAGGTTGTTCATTCAAAGCGAAACTCTAATTTCTGCTTATCCAAGACTCCTTATATGTATTTAAATCTATGTATAACTCTAATTTAAGAAAAAAATAAAAGAAAATTTGATAACATGACAATCCTACATGGCTCTCTATATTTCATAAGTTGCAGAACTATATTGCAAATGGATCTTATTTCGAAGCATATTTCGAATGCTCTTCAATGGTACAAAAATTATAATATTCCGAATTATGTAGCAAAAGTTATACACAATTTTCATAATATAGTAATTTAGGTTGTTGATTCAAATCCACACTCTAATTTTTGCTTATCCAAATCTCCTTATATGTATTTAAATCATCTAGAACTCTATTTTTGTAAAAAATAAAAATAAAATTGATGATGTGGCAATCCTACGTGGCGCGCTCTATGAGCTCGAAATATTGAGGAGCTCCCTATGCTCTCGAAAAGTTCATCCTTTATATATATATATTGATTGATAAATGCAATTAGAAGTTAGTTAAAAATCATAGGGAGATACCGACTTGATTGTGGCAGATATAAATCTTAATCTTTATCCGCAAAACAATGCATTTTATTAAATCTTAACTTTTACCCCAAAACAATAACTATCAGAGAACCTTAACCATCAACACAGAAATTGCAACTTTTAGGATTTTTTTTATTTTTACCACATTTTAAAATCACAATTTTCAAGATAACTACCTTATAAGTTCATTTTATTGAATAACCACCTTATATGACCTGAATCTCTTTAAATACATACCAATTGACAGATTTCGTTCAAGAAATCGATCTTAAAGAAATGTCTAAACCTTATATACATTCTAGTGAATAAAGGAGAAGGTGATAGAATATTTCTTAAACCCCTTTTTGAGGATGATTTCCTTGACGAAATCTGTCAATTAGTAGGTATTTAAAAGGATTTAGGTCATACTAGCAAATTATGCACGTGATGCGTGCCTGTTCTTTATTTTTTCAAATATGAATTTTAGTCTTTTTGCGCATAAGAAATTTGAATATTAGATTTTTTTGGGCTAAATTTCATAGGTTAAGCCTCTATCACTTAACACTTCTTTTATTAACTTTTTTTTACGTAATCCTTCATTTAGGTTTTTAAAATTAAACTTGATGAACGATAAAAGAATGTTAAGTTAATTTATTTCGGATTTCTTATATTGTATTAATTATAGTCCTTTGTGTTAAATAAATCATTTCACTTTGTTAATTGATTAAATTTTATACTTGATTGTGTTTGTGAATTGATTGATAAAATATTTGTTTGATGTAATACTCCTTTTTACTTTTTTCAACATAAATGTACTAAATCTTATAAACAATGTTTCTTTTTTTGGTAGCTCAATTATAACTTGATTGCCCTCAACATTTAGGTTAATTTTTTTAATGCTATATTTGAGTTTGACTTCCCCCCCCCCTGTTTAGGTAGTAGTTGATTTACTAATGGGCAATTAAGTAAATTTATAGGGGGACACCATAACTCCTCCCTTCCCTTATATAATAGAGATATGGTGGTTATCTTAAAAAAATGAACATATAAGGTGGTTATTTTGAAGAACTTTATTTTATAAGGTGGTTGAAGTAAAAAAATCCTTACTTATAACCCCAAAATCGGAACTATTAGTTAAGCAGGGGACATGTATGTGTGGAGGTGGAGCATGATGGTGGATAATGCTGCGCTTGAGTATAAATGGGCCTGTTGAGCTCAGTCTAATAGTGAAATAAATGTCAAGCGGTCTTATACAAAAATTTTCTTTATAGTAAGAATATATAATGTTGGGCTTATTTTAAAAAGGGATTGTAGTGCCATTTTATTCATAGAACAATATTTGAGACAACTTATAACTTTTACCTTTAAAATCTTTTTACATTTTTCCTTTTATTTTCCTCCATGTTGTTCGAAACTTTCATGTTATAAGTTATAATGGTTAGGTGGTGGAGAGAGAGAAAGAGAGAGTGACTAATTACATATATATATATATATATATATATATACCTTGTTTTTACTAGAAATTACATATACACCTCTCAATTTCCCTAAATTACAAAAACTAACACTATGATCTGCAACTATATTCAATTTCTCATCACAGTGATATTTCTATTATATAAGGCAATAGATGGGGGACACCAAAAATAGAAAAAGGAAAAAAAGGGAACTAACTGCTTCATTTGAACGAAAAAAGAGGGAAAAAAGTACCACATTTAAACTGAACAACAAATTTTTGAAAAAACAAAATGCAAAGACAATTCTTTTACGCAATTAGTTTTAATTTGTAAATGCTTTCGCACGCATCGCGTGCATGTAAGGCTAGTAACAACAGATTTCCAGGCCAGCTTTGACTTACCATTATCCATGAACTCTTGATTCCAACTTCTGAGCTGTTTTTGCTTGGTGTCGACTCGACTCGTAACACTTTTACTTGAACTCAAGCATAGTCTCAAGAACAAATGAAGAGTTGGTCCAGTAGAAAAGAATAAGAATCTTTGGATTTCCAATAAATTTGATGGTGTAGGAAGATTTGATGATATAATTAGGATGATGTAGACTTGGGTTGAACTCTATCCAGGGGTAAAGGGTTTGAGTAAACCGTTGTAAAGACATAGTTATTTTTATATGAGTTTAACATAAAATATAAAAAATATGTTAGACAGATGATTCACAGAGAACAAAATGGAAAAAACTGAAGAGAGTTCTTAAGTTCTCGACTCTCTTTCTTGTTTTCCTTGGTTGAGTTATCATGAATCATCAAAGCAACGGGCAGAGCCCGCGTTGACCTTTTATCTAATAATTGCATCCCTTCCATAAATCGGGGTTTGTTGCAAGCATGTGCTCTAGAATTCATTATCTCACCGTGTCAACGATCATCGATGTCTCAAAAGCCATGATGGTGGTCAGATGACCTTAGAATACCCTGGGAAGGTTATTACAGGCTTACAATCACCATCCTCAAACTGAAAAACAGCTACATCAAGATGACCTTAGAATATTCCGGGAAACTACCTCTACGAAATATAATGCAATTGCCTTTCCATCCTGGAAAATCCTCAACTAAGGCAAAGAAGCACCCATCGAAAGTCACAAATAGTATCTTATCATCACCTATACCTTCAATTTCATCCCAATTCTGCTGTTCCTCGGTAAGCTTACAAACCTTAAAAGCTCCATCATTATCACTTATTTGACATCGTCTATTGTTATGGCTGAATTTTCCAGGTTGACGCTGGCGCAAGCAGTAGTGACATGACGCTAAGACCTAGTCAAATACCAACCGACTAGCGAAGAATTAGGGAGACTTGGTCACTGTTGGAACCTTCAGTTCAGCGTTCAAAGGAACAGTCAAGCATAGTGGCATAAGGATAGGAGAATCATGCCAAGATTATAGCTAACTACCTCCGAGATCCTTAGAATTGCGTCAAGCAGTGAGGAGTATATAAAGCTCATTGGATTCACGGCAGAGGCATCACAAGTTACAAGAACAAGCAAGTGCGAACATAATTCTCAAATACAAGAGAAATTACTTAATATTATTCACAATCTTATATTCATTCTTTACATTCCATCTATTGTACTTAGATCTATCATCCTAGGATGTACTGACTGTCGTTCATTCTGAGCGTCAGTTGCATATAGTGGATTGATGAACTCATATCCACCCGCGGTTTTTTTACCCACCTTCATTGGGGTTTTTCCGCGTCACCATCTCCTTCCGTCATCCCCCATTCAGTCCCCCTTGCGTTTGCATTCATTAAGTTGCCGTAATCTGGTTGTTGACATCCCGTAATCTATCCTTGACGTTAAAGCAAAAATCTGCATAAACAATTTGGCGCCCACCATGCGGCCAACAGCTAGATCTTTTATCAACTCTTGCTAACGATCAAGCATCATCATCTTGCATACCAATGGATCCTACTGAAATGCAAGCTGCTTATGAGAAAATAAAAGCTAAAATGGAGCAGATGAAAAAGGACAACGATCGTCTGTCCTCTGAATTCACTACGTTAAAAGAACAATTCCAAAAGCTACAAGAAGAATTGTCCTCGACTAAGGCTTCCAAGCAGCGACGTTCCAAGAACATTGGCGACATCTCGTCCATGCCTTCCCTCTTCGACGAGGAAAGTTCTGATTCTGAAGATGTAATAGTCTTATTCTTAAGCAGGTTTTTTTAAATGATGACTTATTGTAATTAGCTTAAACTTTTATATATAAAGATAATTAGTTTCTTATTGATATTTGTAACTATGCCTTATAAGAGTTTTAAACAAAAAGAGTGAAATTACTTTTTCACCCTTTGAGTGATTTATAAAGAAAAAAAAAAGAGAAGGAAAAACAAGATAGGAGATTTATAGAACTATCTAGAATTCTTAGCAAAACCCATTTCTTATTTCACTCATCCTCACTTGAACCAAATCCCCAAAATCAAACCCCTCCTCTGTTTCTCACTCTCTAGCACACCCATTATCCCTCCTTCCGTTCAGTCGGTTGATGACCCGACACGGTACACCGAGCATCATCTTTCATCGCCGGCGTCGTTGTTGTGTCGCCACTGTGCTTCACTCTTCTTCTTCTTCTGTCTCTTCGGTTGTGGGTCTTGCTGCCCATTTGGTCTCTTCTCTGTTTCGTTTTCTTGGGTTGCTCTGTTGTGTTGTCGACACCACCATGAGCTTGTGCTGGTTGAGTGTTTCGCTGCTGCCACTAATGTTGCTGCGTTCGTCGGAGCTTCTAATGGTAGGCGCCGACGCTGCCGGCTGCTGTTGTTCAGTTTTGGTGGCTCTCTATTATTGCTTTGCTGTTGCAAGCTATTTCCTTCTCGATAACTCTGCTCAATTGTTGCTGCTATTGGTTTATAATCATATCTCCAAATTCAGAAATTTTATTTTATTGAAGGTAAAAGATGAAATCTTTTCCTCTTGAATTCAAAATTAGCTATGGTTTAAGATAATTTTCAATAACTAAAAGTATGAACTTTGGGTAAATTGTCCTTCAACTTATTTTGGTTTAATGACTAAGGTAATTTAGTTCAATAAGTTACTAAACTATAATATGCTTTTCGAAGTTACTTATCTTGGTTTGTAAAATATGTTTTCGGTAGTTATACAAGAATTTTTAAGATGGGAACTAGGTGGATTTATGATTGATATCATTTCATGGGAGAGTTAATAATGTGTTGTGAAGTTATTGGTGGGTAAGGAGTGCAACTTACAGATGGTTCAATGGAATTAAATAAGATATGCCTTACCAGATTAGCATGGTGAGTAGTTAGTAATATCAATTTATGTTATTGTTAGCGTGAATATGGAGGATGATCATGGGATGATATATTATCTAATTGAGCAAGTTTATGGCTATTGATTATAGGTACTGATGACTATTAGTGCCTTGTGAGGTGAATTATTGTGAAGTCATTATATGGGTTGACACCCAATAGTAAAAGATTATTCGAGGTTGGTTCTCGAATTGAAGCATTATTTGGAATTTAGAAAAGGTACACATTGTCCCTCCACCTTATTACTTGCGCAACTGAAAGTTGTATGAATTTCTTGATTTTTCCCTAAAGGAGTTATAGTTCTGACTTGAACTTGTTATGGTATTACAATTATAAAGTTTAGATTGTTTGAAAATTAATTATAAAGTTCAGATTGTTTGGAAATTAATTATAAAGTTCAGATTGTTTGGATAATGTTAAGTTTTGTGATTTTTCTGGAGTATATGATTTGACACCGAGTGTTGGATTATATAGAGTTCTGCATTGATTTCCTAATTGTGACTTGAGATATACTTATAAGTTTTGGCTTTATGAATTAGTGTTATATTGAAGTAAAGGCTACCCAGTGATATCAGCTTATGTTATACTAAGTCAACATTGTTTCGTATTGAAGAATATTTTGGTTTTTGAGACCTAAAGTATTAGTTAAGCAATGACCCACATTTGAAGATATTATATGAAGATTACGTACGTATATTGATTATAAGTATTTGAGTAAGAATTGACGATATAAATCTCAATATACTCATCAGTAAGATGTTGTGAGCGATTTCTTACACTTTGCAATGGGTAATAGACTTAAGTCAATGGGATTGATAAGTTTATGAAACCTAGAGTTTCATTTATAGAATGTTATTGAGAATGTGAACATATTATAATAGTCAAGTGTTTATGATTCAAGCTTACTATGTAATTCCGAATTATGTTCACGATACAAAAGATTGTACATATATATTGGTTATCAGTTTGAGGAGTATGTACTTCACGTTTGGAGGATATGAGTTTGAAAGTCTAACTATAATACATGATTTTGGGATATAACTTATTATGAGTTTCGCGTGCATGAGATTATTTGGGTCATGAAAAGTTTGAGGGTTGAGATTTTGAAAGTAAACTAGCGTTTGGAGATGTTAGGTATAGTGCAAATTATGACTTGTGGAAGATTTAGCTATATCTTTGTATTTATGATAATTACTGGTCCTTTGAGATATTAGATGGAGGGTGAATTGATAAAGTTATAAAGTAAGCTTTCTTTTTTTTTTGTTATTCTAAAGACAAGAAGTTTATTAAATTACATTATTTAGAGGTACCTTTGAAGAATCTTTGAAATTGGGTTTTATAAGATTAAAATCTATGTCGGAGTGGTCGTAGGATAAGTTGCTGGTTGAAGAATCCTACTCCATAATGTGAGTTGTTGTCTGAAAAAGCCAAGTTGGACAATTAAGGTTGTAGTTGGAAAGTAAGTCTAGGAGTTTAATTGTCGATTAGTAGATTAAAAGAATTTGTTTCAAAAACTTCATGGGTCGTTAAACCAAGTATAAATCAAGCATGGAGAAGTAAATTGAATATGTGAGATTTATATTAGTAATAAATAGCTCAAGAGATGAGTGGTAGATTGACGGAGTAGAATAATAGTATAATGAGTTGTAGCATCTAAGTCGGAAGAAACTATATCCGAATTGGGAACCTTCTACATACTATGAGTATTGAACAGGGACAAATATGGTTCAGAGATGTCATCCTGTAATTGAAAGAATAAGTTGAAGAATGGGAAAGTTGGGGACATATAAACCTTACCTAATGTGGGAATTAGTGATATGATTTAATAATGAAATAAATATGGTGTTAAGACTAATATGAACATCAAGTTTAGATATTTGGGGTTGTATGGTTATGAGTTATATAATTAAGATTGATTAAGATAATGAGTTTAAGTATCCGTAATTGTAAATTTTTGGATGAATAGTTGAGTCATGAAATATTTGTTTATGACATAGAAATATGGAGTGAGATATCTTGACTTACAATAATAAACGTAGATGATTTATTATGATATAATATGGTCATGGGAAATCTGAGATATTAACGTGATAAGTTGGACATACAAGTATCATTCTAGCAATGTTAAGTTCATGTATTGGGGATAAGTAATCCTTCAAGGAACATTCATATCTTGAGAATTCTTGGAGGCTATAGTGAGTTGCTAGAAGTTAAAGATGGAAGTCCAAGGATAAGGGACTAAAACCGTTACAATGAAGTGGAAATTGCCAAAAGGAGTTAGAGGAAATATTATGGTCTATAAAGTTAGAAACCATAGGTTATACGTGCTTAGTGTTTGGTTTCGGCAATAGTTCACCACCTTGTAAATCTTTGAGAAGCATATGTTACATTTTGACTACGTTATCTGTTCCAATTGTGAAAAAACATTTACTATCAAAATCTGTCAAATGATGTTAAGGAGATGAAAATAATTCGAGATTTCAGATTTTGAATAATACTAAGTAATTTATAATTGTGTAATGGATTTGGCATATGATTTCTAAGTCAAATATCCATCATTTCCAAAGTATGTTTCCAAAAATATGAACATGGATTTGTTATTCTATTATAAGATATGAATATATGTTATATGAATTTTCAGAACCATGTATATGAGTTTCGAAAAATATAAGTTTGTGAAATTAATAATTGAGTATTGCTGTTATGTTTTGTTTTAGAAGGGAAGTAGTTACGAAAGCAGTGACGAACAACATTCGTAGAGCGGGTATTGCTCATTATGTGTTAGAGCGGGTATTGCTCCGGAGCGGGTATTGCTCCGGAGGGGGTATTGCTCCGTTATGTAGGGTCATGACCTAAAAGTCTTGCAAGCAGAATATAAGAAAGGTGGGGAGACGTCCCTCAAAAGTCTGGAGACGTGGTTTACCCCTCTCCATTCGTGTTCCTTCCCTGAGTAAATATTTTGATGCTAAAGTATTGAGAAAAATTTGAGTTATGTTTGATAATGATGCTAATATAGCCAGATAATTTATAAAAAGCTTTTGGAAAGTTACTCAGTATATTCTTTGACATGTTACGTTTGCATCCTTGGTATCTATCGAGGAATATCTTTGTATTTTGAGCAAGTATAAAATGTTTGGGAAGTATAAATATATTGGTTATGCGGAATCTTTGATGAAAAAATATATTTTTTGTGATTTTGTTTTAAGTACATCGATCAATGAGATATAAAAGTTCACATGTTAAGGTAATTTCTTTATTACACATTTATTCTCTATAAAATCACACTCAACAACTCGAATGTGTTTTTTTAAGCCACCAAAAAAAAAAAGAATTTCTGATTGGACAGTGTGTATTCAGTTTCGCTGATTTTGTTCTTGGAACTTGTCCTGGTGGGGGCAGCGTTCAATGTTAATGAATTTGCAGGGAATGTGGAATCTAGCTCCGGTGTGGTTTAAGGATCATGGTATCATAAGAGATGCTTTTCGAATGAGCTATGGTGGAGATTATATAGTGTTATAGGAAAGGATGTCATGGTGTTTTAATGTATTATATCGGAGATTTGATTGATCAATTCATGTAATTGTATTTCTATTTTGGGATATTGTTGTGGGCCATAACCCACAGGTCCAGGATCGTTTATGAATTATGTTTCCGCTGCGAGTAAATATATAATTCGAGGTTTATTAAGTGTTGATTGTGATTAGTGAATCTTAAGTGTGATTAGCTAGCAGCTCGGAAGTGCGGGCTGTTACAGAAGACCTCGATGATGACGCTGAAGTGAAAGAAGATGGAACTCCAGAAGATGTTCCACCCAAAGAAGGCAACGTTATGGCCAAGAGAATGGCCATGATCGAGAAGTAGAACCGCCAGATGATGCGACTCCTCTCTCAACTTGTAACACCCCATAATTTTTCCATTTTGATTTTCCATTCAAATGTTTTAATATCTTTCTAAGTCATTGTTTTAACCTCTATATTTTACCCTTGCATTAATTTGTTGCCTATTTTGGCCTTAAAAATTATTATTTGTATTATTAATTAGTTGTTTTGCTTATTTAGCTAAAACATTTATAAGCCTATTTAATTTCAATTTTTGTCCTTTACTTCTCATTTTAACTTGTGTTCTTTGATCCAAATATTTTTAATGTTTAAACTTCTATTCATTTGTTTAATTATGTCATTTTATTTAAGCTTGTATTTTATGCGGTACAATTATTTAAATTATTGCTCCGATGAATTGGTTTGCAAACTAAGCTATAGCTTAATGTTATTTATTTTAAATAAGTTGAGTTTATTATGATATATGAAAATGTGTTCATACATTTTATTATTTGACGTGATTACTTAGAAATTGTATTAGTATGTTTATTTATGTTAGTTAATTATTTGTATAACGCTACTTTATATATTTTGGAATGGTAACGTAACGAAACTTAAGTCCGTCGCTTAAGACGGGGAGCCGAATTCTAGTGTGTTCTAGAGCCTTCTAGTGCGTTCTAGTTTACCTTGGCAACGACTTTGTAACGTTAAGTCCACCCAAAGGTTGCCTATTCATTTACCACCATTAACCCCCCATTAACCCACCTTAATGCACACTTAAACTTTTGCATAATGAGGTGAATAATCACATTCTTTTACTGCACTTTAACCCCCTCTCACGCTAGCCTTAGAATGGAAGAGAAAGAGTTCTTCTCTCTTTTCGCATTTTCGTCCATTTTTGCGCACCCATTTTGTTTGCATCATATCTCCTTTGTTTCTTATAGGAATTGGACGTGTTAGTAGTCAAAATCCATCTACTCAGAAAGATATGCTCGTGATGTAATTTGTTTTTGAAGAAAGTGAAAGACGCGAGTCACCCGGTTTTCATGCCACACCTTCACGAAAATGACCATATCTAGATTTCTAAACGTGGATCGTTCTGAAATTTTGACAGCACATTTATAATATATTGGCCTTCACTTTGACCTAAGCAATTTTGAATCTGAGCTTGCGATTGTCGTGAATCATGATCGGAACAGAACAACACGAAATGAGATTTTGAATGTTGAAGAAGAAAACACCTAGTGAATTATTGCTACACTTTTTCCCGACGTTCCAGGTAACTAGTAGTTATCTTAAAACGCTAGAAATCACGCTAGTTTTAGAGAAAAGATTTAATTGTTAGGATTATGTTTAGGCTTGTTTGATATATATTTCTAAACTTAGAAACTTTGATGAATATGTTGTGTAAGTGTGTGTGCCTTGTGTTTTTGTGTTGTGAAAAAAATAGATTTGTGTTTTGATACTTGTTGCTAGATTGGTTAATGAATTATTTATGTTGATTAGAGTTGTCGTTATTAGTTTCCTACGATTAGTTTATGTATCATGATGTTTATACTTGTGATATTATATATTTTCCTATGAATGTTCAACATGTAAACTATGTTTATATAATTTCTAAGGATTTGATTTGATGATAATTGATGTTGAAGTCTTGGAATTGATGGATTAATGTTGCTGTGTTTCTTGTGTTATGGAGTATTGTTTTGTTGTTGTTACTTGCTTATTAGTCAGTAGAAATGAATAATCTTGTTATTAGAATTGTTGTTAATAATTTCTTATGAGTAGTATATGTTAGGATGTTACTTTCTTGTGGTTTTATGATCTACCCTATGATTAATTTTATTGTGAACTAAGTTTTACATCTTTGTTTATGATTAGTTGTGTTGCTGGAATTGTTGGTAATGGAATTGATGAATTCATTGTTGCTGAAGTTTAGTCGAAATCATGATTAATGCTAGTTTGTGAGTTAATCGATTTTTTGTGAACGCTTAATTTAGTCTTGGATTTTTCGTCCAGATGCGTCGGACGCACCGAGATGCGTTAGACGCGACGCCTGTGCGTTAGAGCACAAGTGCTGTGAGCGCACGCTCCTGCGCTGAGCGCACATATGGTCAAGGCTGACCTGCTGGTCTGTTTGCTTGCTGCATGATTTTTTTTATTATTTCCGTATGTTTTCGAATGTTTTCATGTAATTGTAGGCGTGTTTTTTATTTCGCCTACACGGTGTGAGCGCGTATTAGATTTGACTACCCCACTGTTAAGGTTTTATTCAAAATTGTTTTGTATTGAAAGAAGTCGCCAACAATTCTTTTTAGGAAGAATCATAAACCTAACTGGATATGGGAAAACCATAGGGACAAATTATCCAATGTAGATTTCTCCGTCCTGACTCCATAGATGGTCAAAATGAACCAAATATGGAGTTCGGGGGTGAGGGTACAATACAGTCAGGAACCATATTGCCTATTGCTAGCCTCTACTAAATATCGATTCACAACAAATTTTATGCCAAAGAATAATCATATAACGTTTTAAACACCCTAAAAATATATAGTCTAGATTGGTTCAGGATACAAATAAAAAGACTAATTTTTAGTGACAGGTTATTATGCAATCAATATTACAGGGAACCTAGCAGGTTGTCCAAATTAATCTGATTAATGTTAGAACAGTTCTTTAGGTCTTTGATTAACAAAAATAACATGTGGGTGATAAAAGCATTAAAGCAGGACAATCATATAATATGCACAGAGTGATCAGGCAAGCATATAATATACGAAGGCATGAATAATAATAAAATAAAATAAAAGAAAAAGGTTTAGAATATACAGTAGAGCGATTTTACATTAGATCCACATCAGGAAAGAAAACTGTTAGTAACTTCAATATAAAAATTATTTATTTAAGGACCCTCAGGATTATACCGTGGCTTTGGTATGAGAGATTGACAACCTTTGTTACGAGCAATCGTGAAGCCTGAAAATCTGAATGTCTGAAAGTATGTAGATTGAATGTATTTGTGGTTGAAAGTATGAGTTTTTGTAGGGAAGTTTTGTAGTTCGTAGAGAGGCTCGTAAAGTATTCGTCGAGTGTTATGCGAAAAATCCGTCCTGAAATCTGTTCGGAAATCAGGCCTATTTATAGGGAAGTCCACGTGGCAGGACACTGCGCTCAGCACAGTCAGCTGCGCTCAGCGCACCACCTTGTTTTTGATACGTTTTGATTGTTTTTTTTTGATATAAACGCGTTTAAAGATTTTATTTTTATCTTTTAACTCCGGAAATCTGATGTTACGGGATAAAATCCGATTATGAAAATATGAAAAATATGTTTTGAAAGTATTTATTAAAACATATCAATTAATTATCAATTAATTGGGCTTTTCAAAGAATTGGGCTCAAAATACAATTAATTATCATGAATAATTAATTGGGCTTTATAATAGGACTTTAACACTTTTCCAAATGGTTTTGAATAGCTTTTCAGACTGCTCTGCCCTTGGATCGGAGCAATTAAGACCACGGTATGTTTCATCATCGGATCATTAAATGAGAAGACACGATTATGTGTCTATAGAAGCCCCCACTTTGACTGAGGTTCAGGAAACCGAAAGTCAAAGTATACGGTGTCGGGACAGAGAACGATTCTAAACGCTCTGCAGTTTAGAACTGATCTATATACCCCGTCTCTGCAAAACAAAGCTAGTATGCATGACAATAACTACAAGCAGTCTAATTACCTGCAGAAGAAGATGTCAGCAGGCAGGTGTAAACAACTCAGATAAAGCACATAATGATGCAAATGATGCAAACTTAGACTCTCTAAGGATGCACAAGACGCTATACAAGGATTAAGGTTATGCAAAGCTAAGGGATGACACGTCATGCAAGGTTAGGATTATGCAAGACTAGAATGTATGAAATGCAAGGTCAGGGTTTTGCAAGGCTGCAATGCAAGGTCAGAATTTTGCAAGGCTAGAAGATGTATAAAATGATAGAATGATTAGAAATGCATAGAATGATTTTCGAAAATTGTTTTTTATAAATAATCGGGGTCCGTAAATGAGGTCCACGTATTACAACTCTTCGGGAGTTTGATTTGACTTGGAGGCACCACCACATATAGGAAGACCCCACTTTGGGTGAGCTTGCCTTGAATTAGGCATTATGAGCCTTGATTGAAATGTACTTGATCTGATATTGGAATGTAGTTGATCTGTCTTGTACTTTGAAAGTTGTCGCTGGGGATTCTTTATTGGGAAGTTGATATGGGCAAAGTCAAATATCGCCAGGGACCATGGAAGTGTCAAAGAGTCCTTCAGGGACAAGGATAGCTTGGATTGAAAAATAAAAAAAGGGTTTAATTTTATGACTCATATAGATATAGGTGGGAAAAGGCTTTGACGAGACTAGGTTCAGACTCGAGTCTATGTCGGGATCTAGAAATAGATTATGCTCCTGAATTCCAGAAAATCAAATCATTAGACCTTGACTAATTTATTTTTAGTTTCGCGGTCGGACCTCGAGATAGGATTCCTACGTATCCTTGCGGAATCAGACCATTCGTAGTTCCCGATCTGATGTCTTTTTTTTTTTTTTTTTGTGCCCTAACTTTTGCCTAGGTCGCCGTTTTGGGTTTTCAACCTAGCGGGCTTTAGGGTTGATGAAAGGTTTAAAGCTTAATGCTTTGATGAAGGTTTATTTGGT
The DNA here is from genome assembly GCA_947646795.1 of Beta lomatogona. NCBI lineage: Eukaryota > Viridiplantae > Streptophyta > Magnoliopsida > Caryophyllales > Amaranthaceae > Beta > Beta lomatogona. The sequence continues at coordinate 2,130,116 of CANSNZ010000961.1, forward strand.
TGAAATAAGGTAAGGATCATGGATTTGGGTTATATGGGTTAAGGTTTAATGGATTGAAGGATTTGAATGAGGGGTAGAACTTGTGTGCAAGCCCCTTAGCTTAACTTTTTATTTATTTGCCTTTGGCTTTTCTTTTGAATTTTTTATCCTGTGCGTTTTTTTTTACTTTTGCTTTTTTTTTGCCGCACTTCACTTTTTTGTTTTTGCCTGGCATTGATCTTTTTTATGTAGTAAGGCTTGCACACCGGTTTAGGGTTTTAGAAGGCTTGAAGGCTATTTGTGGAGATTTGATGTTGAAGGTATTGTTTGGTTAATGGAGATGATGGTTTAAAGGATTTTTGTTTTTCCTTGGTTGTATGAGGATGGCTTATGAAAGGCAATAGAAAGGGAGAGGAGAATAACTCCTGATCCAAAGTATGTCCTCTTTTTTATTATTATTAGTCAAGTCCTTTAGGTGATTTAAGTTTCATTGTTGAATCAGAAGCATAAATAAAAAGATGGAAGGCCAATGAAAATGAAAAGAAAATGCAATTATTTTATTAATTGAAAATGAATGAAACAAAGCTTATTAGAAATAAAAACCTCAATGACATAGACTCGACAGGAAAGGAAATAAAGGAGCTAGAGGAGGGATTCTCCGACTCAACCTAGAAAAGCAACGCTAAATGACTAAGCGCCCTGCATTATTTAGGCATTTCCCAAGGGGTTGCCACTTGCCACTATTGCTGACTTTTGCTGCGGGCAAAATTGGCAATCTACCGCCTTCAACCATGTCCTGTAGATGATGCTTCAAAGTCCAGCATTGTGACGTCAGATGCCCATTTCCTTGATGGTACTTGCAGTAGGAATTAGGATTCCATCTACTAGATCTCTTCTCAGAAGCAGGGTCTGGACTGGGGCCAAGAGGCTGAAGTGCTCCCTTTGCATGAAGCCTAGTGAAGGCTTCTTCTAGAGACATGCCTAGGGGAGTGAATGTCCTTTGAGATGCTTGATAACCTCTCTTGTCAGTAATTAGGGTGTTTATGTCAATGCTTTTAGAGGCAGAAGGGTTATTATTACACTTCTTGAAAAAGTTGTTGTTGTGAGAACTCTTGTTCTTGTTAGCTTGTTCCTCCTCCTCAATCAGCAGGCCTACCTTATAGAGTTTCGTGAAAGACTCTATGGGTTGGAACTTAATATGATCCCCATATTTGGGCTGCAGGTTGCGGATCACCAACCGGACTTGATCCTCTTGGGATGCATGACCTGTTAGTAATTTGTGCAGCCTTTTCCCTCCATCTGTTAGGGAAGGTGACAAAATCTTCATTGTAATTCTTCTTAGTTAATTCCAACTCACAAAGGCCAATGGGACGCTGAGTATTGTAGATGTATTATTTGTGAAAATCTTCTCTGATGTAGTCCCAGTCATTTAGCTTGGCCTTATTCAGTGACCTGAACCACTTGGATGGATGTGCTTCCAAGGTCAAGGGAAAGACATAAGCAAACATGTCCTTGCTCATGCCCTTGAGAGCCATAGAGATGGAAAATGCTCTCAAGTGATCATCTGGGTGTTCGACCCCCTTGAAGTTTGGGAGGTCACCCAATGTTACCTTTTTAGGGAGTTTTTCCCTCAGTTAAGGATCAATAATGTCATGGCCATGGGCCTAACCCTCGAGCGCAGGAATTGACTGGATCAATTACTCGAGTTTTTCAAACCTCAAATTTATGTTGGTCTCGATTGGTGATGGAGTGTCGCCTTGCTCGTCCTCTTCAGTTAGCTTCTCCCTCAGTGCCTTAATCTCTTTGTCTTGATTCTCAAGACGTGAGTTCATCAGTTGAAGTTGGGCCATAATGGCACTGAGTTGTTCATTAGTGTCCCCCATTTCAGATGATGCTTCAGAAGAGTCAGAGGATTCGTCTGAAAATGCGAGGATGCGTTTGACGAGTCTAGGAGTAGGTCGACCTTATATCCTCTCAGTCGGGAGCTCCCAAGTTATAATCTCACGATCTGTCCTGAACAGAAATCGAATGGACCCTCGAAATTTTTTAAAAATGATGCTTTCGGAATGAGAAATGGAAATGAGGGATGGAGAAATGGAGATGGAAGTGAGAGATTAGAAATGAAGATGAAAGTGGAAATGGGGATGAAAAATGGAAGGCAAAATGAAAACTAGAAATGATTAGAAATGGGTATGCTTATGGTTATTATGGTGACATGGGCCTAACTATATGCAGATGCAAATGACTGGACTGGATTGGACTATGCAAGCAGACTGGACTAGACTTGGCAAATAGACTAGGCTCAAAAGGATTGTCTACGCTAGCTTCGCTAGGCTTAGGAAGCAATTGGCTTCGCCAGAGTTTATGATTTGGTATTGCTATAGATGTAAGATAGGAGTAGCTTCGCTAAACTCGAAGGGTGCCTTTAAGGTCTTAGGGTGACTAGCTTTACTAAATCAATGGGTGCCGTTATGGTCTTACGGGTGACTAGCTGATGTTATGGTTTTATATAGAGTTTTGGGTGCATTTAGGTTTCATTTCTAGTTCATATTAGAGCATTTAGGTGCATATTTGCATGATTTACTCAAGTTTTGCTCTACTACTCCCCGTTTGCGTGTTTCGATGATTTTCAGGTTATTTTAAGGTAAATTGATTATGATTATCTAAGATCAAGTCTATTAATTATTGAGGATAAATATAGCTTGCACAAGTATCACAATGCATCCGTTTGGGACAATTTCGAGTTAGAATGAAGCAAAGAGTTAGTGAAAGAAGTGCCAAAACTGACACTTGTTCACTATTTTGATCATAACTTTTGATAGAAAATTGATAATTAAAAAATTCCAGTTGGGTTGGAAACTAAATTTTAAGGGCTTTCCAATGATAGGTTACACGCCTCAAACGGACTTCTGGTTTGAGAGATACAACCTTTACAAGTTGATGAAAAATCGCAGTTTTCCCGCCCTATAGGATCAGGCGGTTTAGCCCGATCGGGCCCGAGAACATATTCATTTGGCTGCGTTCTAGAGTTAAAAACAAGAGGAAAAGACTCCAGCCCAATCCCTAGGCGAGCTTGCCTGATCGGGCGGGCAGTCCGTCATATTTCCGAAATAAAGAGCTTTTCGCCCGATGGGATCGGGCGAGTTGGTCGGCGCTTGACCCGGCACGCGTATTTTAATGATTTTCGGGCTATTTTCGTATTACCTTTCCTTTATGTTTTAGATTTAGTATAAATACGAAAATTAGAACATTATTAAGACATCTTTTATTCATCTTTCTTTTAGCTCTTGTTTTTCATAGTTTTCTTTAGAAAGTAATTCAAGAACCCTAGTTTATTGCTTTTTGCTTTGGATTCAAGATTAAACCTTTGGATTATTCGCAGTTCAATATAGTTCTTCAGTTTGGTAATCTTCTTTCTTGCTTTCTCTATTATTGATTTGATTAATTTCTTAGTTATTTGCAATGCTTCAAAGTATGAATTTTTATATTGATTTTATTATTGTTTTCATTAACATGAGTGAGTAGTTTTATTTCTAGGATTGTGGAGATCTATGTATGCCATGAGGGATTGATAGATTAGTCTAATTGCCTTTTATTTCAATTGTTCCTGTGATTGAATCGTTCATGCTAGATTTATAAATTAGGCCTGATTTGTATTTTTACCTATCGCAATACTGAATCTTCTTCGAGAGGAGAGATACCGTATAGGCTTTCAATCATTATGCAGAGTGATCCTTTACCATGCGAGGGCGGCTAGGTGATCTTTGAGGGAGGTAATGTTCGAGGGAAATTACATGTGCCCTAAATAAATTGACTTATTAGGTAGTTGTCATTCGTCCCTGATTTCCCGAATTGTATGCATAGTGATCCATAATCCTAGTTCTTTATTAATTGATTCATTCCCTCGTATTTAATTCTGTTATTTGCTTAGTTTAGTAACACAACCATTTTCATATGATTTAGTTAGTATAATATTAGAATTTAGATGCAATAGTATAACTTTCTCTCTGTGGATTCGATCCTGACTTCCCTGACTACTAGTTAGTGGACCTTAGGTTATTTTTGATTAGGTGATACGACTTTAGCCTGTCAAATTTTGGCGCCGTTGCCGGGGAGACGGTTTATTTTTATTTTGTTTGAATTATAGTATTACACTAACCTCATCTGAAGAACACCTGTTCTTTGGAGCATCTCAAGTTTGTTTTAGTGTTTTTGGTGTATGAGCAGGAAACTAATATCCCCAAATCTCATTCCATTTGATCCGGAGATTGAAAAGACCGCTCGTAGACTCAGAAAGAAAACTAAGGAAGCAAAGTTATCTGCAGGGACACCTTCCCAACAGACACCTCCTCCACCACGCTCACCACAGTTAGAATTCCTTGTCACACCTATTTCTCTTAAAATGGGTGAGAATGTTAAACCAACCTTCAAAGATTAAGCACAACCATCTCCTGATAATGTGCCCACTGGGGTACGGTTGCCTACTATCTCTGCTGCAAATTTTGAAATCAAGTCTCATGTTCTGAATATGGTTCAGAATAATCAGTTTGCTGGGTTACCATCTGAAGACCCAAAGCAGCACCTGCAGCGATTTTTACAATGTTGTGCTACTCGGAAACAAGCTGGTGTTACTGCTGATGAGATGAAACTCATCTTATTTGGCTTTTCTCTGCACGACAAAGCTCTATTTTGGTATAATAAGCTGCCTTCCACCATCACCACCTGGGCAGAACTATCAAAGTTTTTTCTCATCAAGTGGTACCCTTACCAAAAGACTGCAAATATGCGTCATGAGATAGTGACTTTCACCCAAGACCCTGGAGAGTCATTGTATGAAGCTTGGGAAAGATTCAAGGATCTGCAACGTTTTTGTCCTCATCATGGTTTTGATAAGTGGTATTTGTGTCAGATTTTCTACACTAGAGTTGATGCAGATATGAGACGGGTAATTGATGGAGCTTCTGGTGGGTTCTTCATGGATAAGGCCATAGACAAAGGGTATGAACTTCTGGAGAAACTCGCTTCTAATCAAGCGTCTACTATTCGTTCTTCTATGACAAAGGGAGGCAAACATGATGTTGAGGCCATTTCTTTATTGTCCAGGCGACTAGCTGCTCAACACCAGAAGATCGATTCTTTGAAGCTAGGTAACAATTCCTCCCTCCACATGAGTGTTAAGGCAATGGCTAGTGTTTCTGGTTACAATGCTTTCATATGTGACGCTTGTGGGATAGCTGGACACAACTCTCAAGGGTGCCCAGCCCTCTCACCTTCTAGTGAGACACTGCACGCATTACAGTCACAATACAAGCCCCAGTGCGATCCATACTCCAATACATACAATCCCGGGATGCGAGATCATCCAAATCTCTCATATAGGAGCAATAATGTTTTGAATCCGCAACAACAACATTATCCACAACCTCAGCAACAACAACAGTCCATACCACAACCCTAGTTTCCGTAGTATCAGTCACAACCACAAGGTCCCCCTGGATTTTAGAGAAATCAGTTTCAACAGCATCATAGCACACCTCCTTCAGACCCAGCTATTGTTGAACTCAAAAATCTCATGTTGCTGATGCAGAAAGGTATCCTTTCCTTTCAAGCAGATACTAGGTCCCAATTTGAGAACCTGCATGCTCAGAACAAGCTACAGGGGACACATAATAAGATGTTGGAGTCACAAATAGCTAAGTTGGCTAGTTCTTCTGCTAGTAGGCCATCTGGGTCATTGCCTTCGCAACAATGTAACCAAGGGGCACTGCCAATGCTATTACCCTTCGAAGTGGAGTGCAATACGATGCTCCGGTAATGCTAGAGGTGGAATCATCAGTTGCTCATAAACCACAGGAAGTGCATGAGGATGCTGAACCTCAGGATAAGCAAGGAGCTGTAGACAAGACTACGGAGGTGACTAAGGAGAAAACTGTGACTCTGGTGATCAAGCTACCATTCCCAAATCGGATGCTTAAGAAGAAGCTTGACCACCAGTATGGTAAGTTTTTAGAGGTGGTAAAGAATCTGCAGGTAACAGTTCCTTTTACTGAATTATTAACTCAAGTGCCTGCTTATTCTAAATTTTTAAAAGAACTTTTGATGCGGAAGAGAACTCTCAATGAGGTGGAAACTGTGGCTTTTACTGCTGAATGCAGCGCTCTTTTACAAAATCAGTCTCCACCTAAATTGAAAGATCGAGGGAGTTTTTCCATTCCCTGTCACATTGGCACCATATTTATTGACAAAGCTTTATGTGATTTGGATGTCAGTGTGAGTGTCATGCCTCTTTCTATCTGTAAGCAACTGAACATGGGTGACTTAAAATGTACTACTATTACTTTGCAAATGGCTGATCGTTATGTGAAATCCCCCTAGGTATATTAGAGGACGTTCCTGTTAGAGTAGGTAAATTCTTTATCCCTGTGGACTTTGTTATATTATACATGGAAGAAGATACCCAAACACCCATTATCCTCGGGAGACCTTTCCTCCACACTGCTGGAGCAGTTATAGATGTTAAAAGTGGGAAACTGACATTGACTGTGGGGGATGATAAGGTTATGTTTAGCCTGGCCAATGCCCCTTAAAAGCCCAATGCTAGAGGAATCATGCTATAGTGTTGATGTTATAGATGAACCGACCCATGATTGTATGCCTCATTCCCCCTCCCGTGATACTTCAAATGATGTGCTTGTCTTAGAGTCTATTGCAGGTGAAGAACACTTTCTAACGGTCTTGAAGACTCACAAAAAGGCAATTGGATATAGCACTGATGACTTGGCAGGTATAAGCCCTGACTTTAATGAGCACCGAATTCATCTAGATGAGGACCACCACCCTAGCATTACAGTCCAACGCGGGTTGCAAGGGGTGGTACAACTAGAAGTTACGAAACTGATAGATGCAGGTTGATGGACAACTGATGTCCATGTCCCTTTCCTTCCCCTTGTTGCAATGAGGCCATTGCCAAGTTCAGCTTGGGGGAGAATTTCTGTAAGTATTGCTTTTCTTTTACTTTTTGCTGTTTTTTAGATTAGTTTAGTTAACTTAATTGCTTTCAAAAAAATTAAAAGATCACAAAAAATGAATAATTGCTGAAAAAATACCAAAAATACGAGTTGAATATGGAGTGAATTGATTGCTTCCCTGTGCCCCATACTGTGCTTTGAAAAAATGATTTAACCCATTACACTGAATAGTTGAGCATTTGTGATTGTGATTGTGATGTTGTGATGTGATCTCTGACTGCCTTAATCTTGAGTGAATTTTGATGATAAAGCACTTACTTTGACTGCATGCTTGAACTGGTTATACTGTGAGAATTCATTGTTGCCTATGGATTTACATCCATATCCAATCTATTCTTGTGTGTTAGTTCCTTGTAGCATTCTGATCTTGATTTTGGCAATGTACTCGTTGATTTCTGGTGACTTTAGACATGTGCTGTGATAGAGGCGTTATTTTGTTTAATTTTAAGCCTCAGAGTTGATAAATGAATAAATTTCCCTCCTACCCCTGCTGAGCCTAATGACTTTTTATTTTGATATTAAGCCACATTACACACCTTGAGCCTTTACAATGATTAGAGCCTAGCTTGGGGGATCAATTCGTTAGGTTGATACTATGATGTGGTTGATTTTTTGTGGGTTGGTTTAAATAATGTCTCTGTTGATACAAAGAAAATAAAGAAAAAGAAAAATCAAGTGAAAAATGATAGTGAAAAATCTGAAAAATTTCTATGATTTTCACTCATTAAATTTCAAAAGTGTTGGAAATTATGATGAAAAAGACAAGTATTGGTTGGTTCGTGAGATTTAAAAGTTGGTTATTATTTTGGTCATGTTGTTGAGGTTATGGGAGTTATTTCAGCCTACATCTAGTCTTGTTACTAGTGTTTTTTGCTCCCCTTCTTGGCTTTTCCACCACATTCCCTAGATAATTTCCTTACCTTTACCCGAGCCCCATTACAACCCTGAGTAAGACCTATTGAGCACATGTTTGATTGTTTTCTGGATTGATATTGAGTCAATTTGCCAAAGTTAAAGAGTAAGTATGTTATTTAAGTCGACCTGACTAGGATGAGCGATATTATACCTTTCTAAACACATGAGAATGTGAGTGGGAAGGGCTATTACAGATGGGTTGATGAGTCTTCGGGCACATATTATGCCTGCCACAAAATTGAAAGGAGTGACACCTCGATGAGCACGTTTTCAAGATTTGCATGTTATGTAGGACAACTGCATTTGATGGTTTGCATAAATGATTGGTGGTCAGGGTGATCTGAGCAACGAAACTTGAATTTTGCTTGCTTGAAGGATTTTGAGTTTGAAATGTTTGAACCTGAACTTCTTATCTTGAGGGGTGAAGCAATTTTATTCATATTCATGTTGTGCTTTGCTTGGGGACAAGCAAAGGTATAGCTTGGGGGAGTTTGATGTTATGGTTTTATATAGAGTTTTAGGTGCATTTAGGTTTCATTTCTAGTTCATATTAGAGCATTTAGGTGCATATTTGCATGATTTACTCAAGTTTTGCTCTACTACTCCTCGTTTGCGTGTTTCGATGATTTTCAGGTTATTTTGATGCAAATTGATTATGATTATCTAAGACCAAGCCTACTAATCATTGAGGATGAATATAGCTTGCACAAGGATCACAATGCATCCGTTTGGGACAATTTCGAGTAAGAATGAAGCAAAGAGTTAGTGAAAGAAGTGCCAAAACTGACACTTGTTCACCATTTTGATCATAAATTTTGATGGAAAATGGATAATCAATAAATTCCAGTTGGGTTGAAAACTAGACTTTAAGGGATTTCCAATGATAGGTCACACGCCTCCAACGGACTTCTGGTTTGAGAGATACAGCCTTCGCAAGTTGACGCAAAATCGTAGTTTTCCAGCCCGATAGGATCGGACGGTTTAGCCCGATCAGCCCCTAGAACATATACATCTGGCTGCGTTCTAGAGTTGAAAACAATAGGAAAAGACTCCCACCCGGTCCCTGGGCGAGCTTCCCCGATCGGGCGGGCAGTCCGTCATATTTCCGAAATAAAGAGCTTTTCGCCCGATGGGATCGAGTGAGTTGGCCGGCGGTTGACCGGGCACGCGTATTTTAATGATTTCCGGGCTATTTTTGTATTGCCTTTCCTTTATGTTTTAGGTTTAGTATAAATACGAAAATTAGAACATTAATAAGACATCTTTTATTCATCTTTGTTTTAGCTCTTGTTTTTCATAGTTTTCTTTAGAACGTAATTCAAGAACCCTAGTTTATTGCTTTTTGCTTTGAATTCAAGATCAAACCTTTGGATTATTCGCAGTTCAATATAGTTCTTCAGTTTGGTAATCTTCTTTATTGCTTTCTCTATTATTGATTAGACTAATTTCTTAGTTATTTACAATGCTTCAAAGTATGAATTTTTATAGTGATTTTGTTATTGTTTTCATTAACATGAGTGAGTAGTTTTATTTCTAGGATTGTGGAGATCTATGTATGCAATGAGGGATTGATAGATTAGTCTAATTGCCTTTTATTTCAATTGTTTCCTGTGATTGAATCGTTCATGCTAGATTTATAAATTAGGCCTGATTTGTATTTCTGCTATCGCAATACTGAATCTGCTTCGAGAGGAGAGATACCGTATAGGCTTTCAATCATTAGGCAGAGTGATCCTTGACTATGCGAGAGCGGCTAGGTGATCTTTGAGGGAGGTAATGTTTGAGATAAATTACATGTGCCCTAGATAAATTGACTTATTAAGTAGTTGTCATTTGTCCCTGATTTCCCAAATTGTATGCATAGTGATCTATAATCCTAGTTCTTTATTAATTGATTCATTCCCTCGTATTTAATTATGTTATTTGCTTAGTTTAGTAACACAGCCATTTTCATCTGATTTAGTTAGTATAATATTAGAATTCAAATACAATAGTATAACTTTCTCCCTGTGGATTCAATCCTGACTTCCCTGACTACTAGTTAGTGGACCTTAGGTTATTTTTTGATTAGGTGATAGGACTTTAGCCTGTCACTAGCTTAGCTAAGTCAAAGGGGTGCAGTTATGGTCTCACAGGGATGAGTAGCTTAGCTAGGCCAAAGGGGTGCCGTTATGGTCTCACGGGGATGACTAGCTTAGCTAGGTCAAATGGGTGTCGTTATGGTCTCACGGGGATGACTAGCTTAGCTAAGTCAAAGGGGTGCCGTTATGGTCTTACAGGGATGACTAGCTTAGCTAAGTCAAAGCCTAGCTAAGTCAAAGGGGTGCCGTTATGGTCTTACAGGGATGACTAGCCTGGCTAAGTCAAAAGGGGTGCCGTTATGGTCTTACAGGGATGCTAGCTTCGCTAGACTTAATGGTTTGGACTTAGTCCTATATGGATTTGGAATTGGACTGGATTGATTTTGGAAATGAGTTGGGTCTTATGTGGACCTAATTCTGGACTTAGTCCTATATAGGTTTGACGTTAGACTTGAAAATGCACATGGGTTTGATATTGGATTGGAATAGAGTTGGATTAGACTTGGACTGGGATTGACATAGGCTAGGGTTCACATAAAGATGCAAATGGGCCTAGGTTTTGACAGGAGCTAGACTTATATGGGCCTAAGATGGACTCTAATGCTAGCGGGCCTAATATGAATGCATGGACTCGAATTAGATGGACCCTATATGAATGCAAAATGGACTCTAATGCATATGGGCCTAGAATGAATGCAAGTGAATTGGGTCGATTGGATTGAAGGTGTTTGGAATGGGCTTAGAATTTTCGAAATTCATTTTTGAAAGGAACCCCTTGTTTTATCTTTTGTTAGGAAAGATGATGGATTGATTTGATTTTTTTTTTGAAATGTCGTGGTATTGTGATGATTAGTAAATGTTTTCGAACAAGGTAGAATAGAATATGGTGTAGGATTGATTTTGAAAAATGTAAGTTTTTAGAAATTGGTGAATATGGTAAGGTAGATTGATAGGGGAAGATTAGTTGAACAACAAGGAGGAAATGGGAAAAGGTAGACATGCATGACAACTCTAACTGTATAATGACCATTTTTTCTAGATGCAATTTTTTAGACAGACTCGACCTTGCATGAAAAGACTGACCTTTTTTTTGAATATTATACTGATGCAAACTTGTTATCTTAGACTCGAACAAAGGTCAAAAGACCAATAAGCATGGGACGAATAAGCTGCGTGCCACGCAACTGGTGCCCGCGGCGCACAGCCTATGCGTCTGGCGCAGGTGAATTGGGCCAGGCGCAACATGATGCGTTTGGCGCAATGCTCTGCGGCACGTGTATTGATAGATTGACGAAGGTTCGGGCGAAAACGACGATTTATTTTAGACGCGATTTGCAATAATTTCGGGCGTAAAGCATATATGCAGGCAAAAATTGCAATCACACATAAATGCATGGATGCAAAAGTTCTCAACCTAAAGTCCAGTTCGATCTACATTCAACTATTGGTCAGGTTTATGTTAAGGCTGAAAAGGTCCATGATTAAGAGATTGATCCCACGCTTCGTACCCCTGCTTAAAGAGGTGGCCACGTGTAAGACGCACTCCAGTCTCAAGTTAGGAACAAGAGAACAATGCCATGGTTGGGTAGGTTTGCTTATAACTAAGATCCAACACTATCGCTCATGAAGCTTTTTGGAAGGACAAAACGCAAACCCCCCGGGGGTGACCTCACACATAGAACATGTGCTAATGAGGCTAGGTAGATTGTCCTTATGGTGGCTGAACAATAGCCATGCATATGCAAAACTGTATATTATGCAAAGGCGTAAAAAGAGAATGAATCGTATTTTTCAAGTTTCACCCACTCATTTAAAAAAATTAATTTTTTTAAAATCCTCCCCAGTGGAGTCGCCAAATTGTAGGCGTGTTTTTTATTTCGCCTACGCGGTGTGAGCGCGTATTAGATTTGACTACCCCACTGTTAAGGTTTTATAGAAAATTATTTTGTATTGAAAGAAGTCGCCAACAATTATTTTTTGGGAAGAATCATAAACCTAATTGGATATGGGAAAACCGTTTGGACAAATTATCCAATGTAGATTTCCCCGTCCTGACTCCTTAGATGGTCAAAATGAACCAAAGATTGAGTTCGGGGGTGAGGGTGCAATACAGTTAGGAACCATATTGCCCATTGCTGGCCTCTACTAAATATCGATTCACAGCAAATTTTATGCCAAAGAATAATCATATAACGTTTTAAACACCGTAAAAATATTTAGTCTAGTTTGGTTCAGGAAACACATAAAAAGACTAATTTTTAGTGACAAGTTATTATGCAATCAATATTACAGGGAACCTAGCAGGTTGTCCAAATTAATCTGATTAATGTTATAACAGTTCTTTAGGTCTTTGATTAACAAAAATAACATGTGGGTGATAAAAGCATTAAAGTAGGACAATCATATAATATGCACAGAGTGATCAGGCAAGCATATAATATACGGAAGCATGAATAATAATAAAATAAAATAAAAGAAAAAGGTTTAGAATATACAGTAGAGCGATTTTACATTAAAGATCTACATCAGGAAAGAAAGCAGTTGGTAACTTCAATATAAAAATAATTTATTTAAGGACCCTCAGGATTATACCGTGGCTTGGGTCTGAGAGAGTGACAACCTTCGGGACGAGCAATCGTGAAGCCAGAAAATCTGAATGTCTGAAAGTATGTAGAATGAATGTATTTGTGTTTGAAAGTATGAGTTTTTGTAGGGAAGTTTTGAAGTTCGTAGAGAGGATCGTAAAGTATATGTGAAAAATCCGTCATGAAATCTGTTCGGAAATCAAGCCTATTTATAGGGAAAACGGCACTGCGCCTCACGCGCTGGCTGCGCCAGGTGCAGCTGACGTTGCAAGCGCATGATGCAGCATGACCAGTAAAAAGCGTACTCGTGGTACGCGCTTTTGAAAAAGATAAGAAAGAAATTCCGCGTCTCAAGCAGAGAACTGTGCTTGACGCAGGACTCTACATGAAACAGAAGTCTACGTGGCAGTTCTGGTGCGCTTAGCACAGTATGTGCGCTAGGCGCAGCTTACGTGGAAGTCCACGTGGCGGGACACTTCGCTCAGCACAGTCATCTGCGCTCAGCATAGTCACCTGCGGTTAGCGCACCGCCTTGTTTTTGATAAGTTTTGATAGTTTTTTTATATAAACGCGTTTAAAGATTTTCTTTTATCTTTTAATTCCGGAAATCTGATTTTATGGGATAAAATCCGATTATGAAAAAAAAAAATATCTTTTGAAAATATTTATTAAAATATATCAATTAATTATCAATTAATTGGGCTTTTCAAAGAATTGGGCTCAAAATACAATTAATCATCATGAATAATTTATTGCGATTTAAAATAGGACTTTTACACTTTTCGAAATGGTTTTGAATAGCTTTTCAGACTGCTCTGCCCTTGGATCAGACCAATTAAAACTACGGTATGTTTCATCATCGGATCCTTAAATGGGGAGACACGATTATGTGTCTACAATAATATATTTTGGACAGATTGTTGGTGGTTAACATTGTTTAGAATTATTCAGTTTTGATGATGTTAGTTGTTGTTATGATTTGGGATGATTTAAAGATTATGCTTTTATGATATGACTTGTTAGTATTGTTGTGAGATTGTTGATTTCATGCTTTGGTATGTTGTGAGCATGGTTGTTGATTTTGAAAACTATTGAGTTTGTATTGTTGTTTTGATGAGAAGTTGGAAATGTGATGACTGTAGATACTTGAAATACTTAGGGTTGCGATCTTAGCTTTTATGCTGAATTATGGGTGTAAGGCCATTGGGCATCCCTATTGATATGGATTTGATGATGAAAAGTTTTGAGATGAAACTATTGTGGTATTTGTTTTATTTTTGAGATATAAGGAATCTGTTGGGATAGATGTAGTCCCCGGTGATGAACATGCCAACCACCTAGGTTGCGATCTAGGGGTAAACCTGGGTTAATTATTGTCGTCCGAGAGGTAAGGGGGTGATGCGTGTACTACCCTGCATCGGGAGTTTGGCCATTCTTAGACACAGGAAGTAGGGAACGTAAGCCCATAGGGTGTCTGGAGGTTGCAATCTGACAAACCTTAGGAAGTGGGTTGCGATCCACTAGCGTTCAGCTCTTGTTCTCATAAAGTTTTTCTCAATGTTATACTATTTTATTTTCTTTTGGTGATTTATGATTTTGATGGTATGATGATGTTCTCTCTTTATTTATAGAATTCATGTTAAAGTTGTTTTTATCACGTAAGTTAGTAGACGGAGTCGTTTGTGATGATTTGATCTTAAGTGATGTATGTTGTGATGATTCTATATGATTAAAGCTTATCTTCTAATGCTATCTTGATACTAGTTGTTCCGGGAGAACTCCTAGTTACTCCCCACTGATTGTGGATGTTTGTTGATATGTTTTGCAGGTATTTTGAGCCGTGATAATTTTTGTTTTTGAGAATTAGAAGAGAATTTATTTAGGATATTGAGATTATTTTATTCATTTTATTTAGGAGTGATTATGGTGATTTATAATTTCTCATTTCCATTCATCAATTGAATATGCCATGATAAATGTCTGTGGTGGTCGAAAGGTGGGGGGAAAAAGAAGATACAGACGGGTTCGTAGAGAGGAAGAGTTTTGTTTTCATCCCAACAAAAGCTTGCGGCAGTAGCAACCACAAAAAGGACGAGAGAAAGTTGCCCAGATCTTTGGGGCTTGAATTTTGCGATTTTTGCCCAGATTCTTGGGTCGAATATGCCTAGATTTTTCGTCGAATTTGCCCAGTTTTTCTACACAATTTCGTAAAAGAAAAACAGTGATTTTGGGGCTGATTTTGGTGATGGTTCGATTTGGGGCCTTTTGTTTTCGAATTGGGGCTGATTTTGGTGATGGTGGTGATTGTAGTTTGGAGACGAAGAACAAGAGAGGGAAGAAGATGAAGAACAAGAGAGATAATTTGGGTTTAATTAAAAAAAAGTTAACACCGTTAGATATCCCGTTAGGTTTAATGATAAAATACAAGTTTAGGGTAATTTGGGAAAAAAAATATGTCAGGGTTATTTGGGAAAAAGACCTATATGTCAGGGTTATCTGAGATAATATCCCATTATTATTTTAGGTTTTCTACTTTTGGATTTTGAGGTTGTTCTGCTTCTTTATGGATATTTTGGGATATTTCATTTGGGTTTTATTTTATTAGTTTATATATAACCCTTATTTAGAGTGACAATTCCGTCAGGCGATATTTCCGCTATTGTCATTTCTTTAGTAAAATGTTCTATCTTATTTAAATAATGTTTATAAAAGGACGGAGTGTTACAGTTGGTATCAGAGCAAAACGCTCCTAAACTCTGAAAAAGAGTTGCTAATGATTCTTTAGAATTATTAGTTAGCCATAGGAGTTAAAAATTTGTTTAGAATTAAGTTTAGTAGTTTCACTATAATGAGAGTGTGATGGGTAGAGTAAGTAAAGAGAAACCTTATGGGAATGTGGTGTGCTCTCATGCTTATGGAGCATATGTTATATGTATAGTTATTTGGTTTACTGGTGGAATTAGTCTACTAAGTTTGCTAATCTTATTTGCAGGGCTTCTTATATGTAATTTATTTTCTCTTTTATCAGAGTGCGCAGCGAAAGCGAAGTAATTTATAGCCTTCTCGGTTTAGTTGTGTGTTTAATTTGTGTTGTGTTTTGCAATTTGAAAATAAACTTTAATTTTATTTTAATATAGTCATGTGGTTGCATTGCATTTATTTTATTTGCTGGTTGCTTGATAGTATATGTTTTTACGTGCGACGATATATATTTTATGTTCTTTTCCAATTAAGTGTTGTTTTTACGTGAGTACTACGTATCTGATTTATTATTTACAAAACTTTCTGGTTTGAGTTTATATTCCAAATTATATTTTAGATCTTTGAACTTAATAATTTCATACCTATATATATTAGAGTTATTTTCTGACTTTCAAATTTTGCTATTGTTAATATTTTGATATACGAAAAACGTTTAATTTCAATTGTTTTATATTGGTTTGGAAAAAGAAAGGGTTTTGAAATTGTCTTTCAAGATATTCTTCAAATTTCTCGTACCGTCTTTGACCATCAATATTTTTAAATATTTTTCTTTTAATATTTTTATTTTTCATGCTAATCCTTCTTTAGCCTTTAATTATGGTAATAATTTTTGTAGTCTTTGAAAATAAAAGTACCCTGATGAGTTATTGTGGGTTATAGATTGAAATGTAGATGCAAACTATTTTGTTATAAAAGTAATATCTCGATAACTTTTATTTTACTTGCTAATTTACTTTTATTATTAATTTTATTTTCTAGAGAAAATGCGTGAAAGGATCTCGTTTACTATTTGTTTTTTCTTGTTTAAATATTTAGTGCTTTCTCATTTCATAGCAAAATTTTGGTTGTTTTCATTACTTCTTATTTAATTCTTTGATTTTGACTAAGATCGGTGCGCCTGTACGATGGCCAAGAAAGAGCGATCGACCAGACGCTAAAAAAGATCAAACCAAATGGTGCCAATTCCATCATGACCATGGTCATAGGACTGAAAATTGCATATTGCTCATAAGGGAAGTCGCTTTCATGCTGAACAAGGGACACCTGCAAGATCTCCTCAGCGACAAAGGGAAAGCATCTTTCGACAAAAATACCTCCAAGCCAAATCCACCTGCGTCCCCACGCATGTTAAGGTAATTATTGTTAATTCTGTTGGATCTGACGTTTGCGGACTCACATAATCAGCAGCCAAAAGGCTAGTAAGAGAGGGTTCTCCCTCGTCCAAAGTTCCTAAAGCTTCCAGGTCAGATGGCGAAAGAAAGTTAGAGGCGATGTCCATCACACTTGATGACGACAATGTATGCGATGAGGAGCATCATGACGGATTGGTCATTTCCTTGACCGTCAGCAATTGCTTGCTGCGACGTGTGTTGATTGACGGCGGGAGCTCAGCCAACATCTTGTTCAAAAGCGCCTTAGAAGGTATGGGTCTTGATGACAAAGACATAACGAAGAAATCAACAGTCCTAGTCGGATTCAGCGGAGAAGCGCAACAAACTGTTGGTCAGATCACCTTACCAACCTTCGCCAAATGAGTGAATTTGCAAACAAGATTCAATGTCGTCGACTGTCCATCCGCATACAACGTCATCCTCGGCACGCCTTGGATTCCTAAGATGAAAGCAGTTCCATCAATATACCATCAGACGCTCAAATTCCCAACCAAGTGGGGGAGTCCAAGAGATCAAAGGAAAGCAAAAAGCCGCTCGAGAATGCTATAGTTCATCGCTCAAGCCCCCCAAAGCGCCAATCTAGCAATTAACAGGCGGACTAGTGCCAGATGAACCCGACGAACAACAAATAGATGAAGTGGTGCTTGATCCAGCTTTCCCAGATCGTGTCGTCCGAAATTAGGTAATTGAATTTTTAAAGGCTAACCAATACTGTTTAGCGTGGTCCCATGAAGACATGACAGGTATAAGCCCAGACGTCATCACTCATAAATTGAATGTCGATCCAGAACACAAGCCAGTCAAGCAAAAACGTCGCAAGTTCGCTCCCGAACACAACCAAATCATAAACGATGATATTCAAAAACTGATCGACACAGGTAAAGTACGTGAAGTAAATTATCCTGATTGGTTAGCTAACGTTGTTGTTGTCAGTAAGAAAAATGGCAAGTGGAGTGCCTGCATCGACTTTACAGATTTGAACAAGGCGTGCCCAAAGGATCCGTTCCTGCTCCCTCACATAGACGCCATGGTTAACACGATAGTAGGGCATGAACTCTTGACATTCAAAGACGCGTACTCTGGCTACAATCAAATCCTCATGCATCCCGACGATCGAGAAAAGACGACATTTTTCACCGACAAAGGTATTTATTGCTACAAGGTTATGCCCTTTAGACTAAAAAATGCAGGTGCCACGTATGAGCGATTGGTCAACCAAATGTTCAAAGACCAACTTGGTGAGATAATGGAAGTCTACATTAATGACATGCTGGTGAAGTCGAAAAGGGCAAACAACCACGTCCAACATTTGTCGGAAGCATTCGACGTCCTTCGACAATACGGTATGAAACTTAACCCCACTAAATGCACATTCAGAGTTGCTGCAGGAAATTGTTTTAGCTATGTCGTGACGCAAAGAGGAATCGAAGCAAGCCCCGATCAGATCAAAGCATTGATAAACATTCAATCACCAAGAAACGTCAAAGAAGTGTAAAAGTTAACAAGACGAGTCGTTGCGCTCAATCGTTTCATATCAAGGTCGTCCGAGAAGTGCAACCTATTTTATGACATCATCAAGAAAAGCAAAGGCTTCGACTGGTCGCAGGAGCACGAAGACGCTCCACAAGCACTCAAGCAATACTTAGCCACTTTGCCTCTACTCTCTAAACCAAGCGACGGAGAGACGCTTCAACTTTATCTTGCCGTCAGCTACACGTCACTTAGTGCCGTCTTGACAAGAGAAGCTGAAAATCAACAACTCCCAATTTATTACGTCAGTAAGTCTCTGTTAGACGCAGAGACCAGGTATTCTTCCCTTGAAAAACTTGTATTGGCTTTGGATACTGCTGTTAAGAAACTAAGACATTACTTTGAAACTCATACTGTCGTTTTTATGACTAACTATCCCATTAAAAGCGTCTTGTGTAGACCCGAATTGACAGGTCGCATGGGAAAGTGGGCTATCGCGCTAAGTGGCTACGACAACAAATATCTGCCTAGAACAGCAATCAAGTCGCAAGCACTTGCAGATTTTGTGGCAGACTTTAGTCCAGAGCTCGAGAAAATAGCAGACGATGAAGTCGCTCGCATCAATAACTTCAGCAATGACGCTTGGGTATTATTTGTTGATGGCTCATCTAACTTTCGTGGTGCAGGTCTAGGTATCGTCCTAAAGTCACCACAAGGGGACAATATAGTACATGCCATATGTTGCGACTTCAAAGCAACTAACAACGAAGTTGAGTTCGAAGCGTTAATAACAGGAATGACCCTAGCTAGTGACATGGGGGCAAAGGCACCGAAAGTTTACAACGACTCACTATTGATAGTCAGCCAGCTCAAAGGAGAATTTACCGCTAAAGATTCTAAAATGGCGTTATACTTCACAAAATAAAAGTAAGACATTTAACCCTTTTGAAATAGTGCAGGTACCAAGGGACCAAAATACTCAAGCAGACGCACTAGCAAACCTGGGGTCATCGCTAAGAGACGCGACGTTTACCTCCGTCCCCGTCATTCATCTCATGGCGCCAACGATAAGCAAGTGTGGAGCAGTTGCAGGCATCACTGTCGTCACGGATAGCGACGACGACCACACAACAAGCGACAGTACTGGCCAAACGAACGACACTATCCCTGAGCACGTCGAGGTAAGTAGTAATTGGAGGCAACCTATCCTAAACTATTTACTTGATGATGTACTTCCAGATGACAGAGCAGAAGCGAGAAGAATACGTTTCAAAGCGTCGAGGTATGTTGTCATCCAAGGAGTGTTTTTCAAAAAATCTTTCGCAGGGCCATATTTGCGATCTTTGAAGAAACATCAATGGGGCCAAGTGCTACAAGATCTCCATGAAGAGACGTGTAGGAATCATTCCGGTGGATGCAGCTTGTCTAATAGAGTGTTAAGAATGGGCTACCATTGGCCAACGATGAAACAAGATGCGATCAGGTACATCACAAGTGTGACAGTTGTCAGCGACATGCAGGTATGACGCACAAACCTTATGAAGTTTTACATCCAACTTTAACCCCTTGGCCTTTCACGAAATGGGGAATGGACATAGTTGGTAAACTACCTCCAGCCCAAAGACAAAAGGTCTTTATGTTGGCACTAACAGATTACGTCTCTAAATGGATAGAGGCAGAATCGTTCCAACAATTACGTGATAAGGAGGTAATCTCTTTTATACACACTAACATTATTTGGTTTGGAGTACCATAAAAAATTATATGCGACAATGGGTCGCAATTCATAAGTGACAAAACCAAACGATTATGCGAAGAATGGAACATCACATTTCTAACGTCAACGCCCAGATATCCTCAGGCCAACGGACAAGCTGAGTCCAGTAATAAAACTGTCATAGACATGTTGAAGAAGTGTCTCACAGCTAAGAAAGACAAGTGGGCAGAAGCACTACCTGCCATCCTATGGGCAAACCGCACGACGCCACCCACTGCGACCTGGCAAACACCCTTCTCACTGGTGTATGGCTTCCGAGGTAAGCATCTCAACTGGCAGGTACAGTTTGATGACGGAGCAGCAAAATCGTGAGGAACTGATGGGCGACCTAGACACTATAGAAGAGCTGCGAGACGCAGTGTTGGTGCGAATGGCAGAACAAAAACAGATTGTGCAAGGAGTGTCAATAAGGATGTGCAAGCTAAAGCATTCATTGAAGGAGATTGGGTGTTGAGGAAGGTCTTCCCAAACACAGAAGAGCCATATGCAGGTAAGTTAGGTCCAAAATGGGAAGGTCCCTACCAAATCAGTAAGGGCGTTGGCAATGACGCGTACCAGTTGGTCCGACGCGATGGAACCATGATCCCACGCAGTTGGAACGCTGTCCACCTATCATTTTTAGCTAAGTACTATGAGACATTTTCTTTTTCTTATGTTTTCAATGAGTGATGAATGTGTCATCGCAATGTCGTTGAATGTCAACGACAAGACATTATAGTGTGTTCTTTTCCAGGGTCTTTGTGTTTTAAGAAACAATAATTTCGTCGCGCCCAGAAGTAGCAGTCAGCGACCGTCTTTTCAAATAAGTCAAGAAATTGACAATATGAGTGTGACATCGGTAACGATGATTTATTTAAACATTACTTATGATAATAAACTTACGACCTCATACATGATCAAACAACGCTACCAGAAGCACATTCAGAAGCACATGATCTACGTAAGTCAATTAAGTCAACAAAGCTGTGTTATTCTGTTATTTCTAACAACATCTAAACAAAGCACCAAAGAAAGGTTTCTAGCTCCTGCATTACCCATGTGACCCTAGAAAAACGACAGTGATAAACATAAGAAATGCATGCATAATAAAACATTCGAAAGTTATGGCCATTCCCAAGAATGACCCAAAAGTATAAGTTTAGTTACATATTCTAGTTACTCCCTTGAGCGACGCAAAAGTTAACAAAGATAAATTCTTTGACATAGAAAATTGTTTCAAAGACTGAAGACTAAAGGACTAGACACCAGACTTATCAGCAGGCTCCCTAGACGCCTGAGCTTCTGGCATAGTCCCCTTCTCTGGATCGTCGTCTTCAACAACGTCTGACGCTATGAATGCAGCACAGGAGGTTGAAGCGTCGCCTTCTTGCTGGCCAACGTTCAGAGAGAACTCTGCGGCTGCTTTGATCAGATCGTCCTCATCCTCAGGTCCTTCATTGAGCCAAGCCATTCCAGGTAAAGGTCGATCTTCTTCTTTGGATCCCATGATGATGTGCGCCCCATCATAAACTGATACATCAGCTTTGCCTTAACTCGGGTCGTCACCACAGCCTCAATTCCGTTCAACTCGTTCCGCAAGGCAGCGACCTGCGCCTGTAATGCCTCAACCTCGTTTCGAGACGACTTTTCAACTTCTGATGTCTTCTTTTTCAGAACCTCCAGCTCTTCTCCATTCTTTTTCAAAGATTCTCCCATCATAACCATTTCTAAATGAACCCTTTTCAGTTCTACATCTTTCCTCTTCAGCGCCGCTTCACTCTTCTCCATCCTCGTTTTCATCGTTTGGCGACTCTTGAACAACGAGGACATTTCATTCTTCACCATTAAGAAGTTCTGAGATGCCTGAAAACAAAAGTACTCTTCAGCAACAGTGTCGTTAAAATAACTTATAAACACCAATTAATGACTAGTTGGACGTACCTGAAACAACAATCCAATGCCATCTGACATCAAACCAGGCATGGGACGTTCGCGTAAAAGACTCATCGCACAAGTAAACAACAGTTGCTCGGCTTCAGGCCAAATTAACCTCTTCAGCGACATAAAGTCGTTAGGCACCGGTATGGTGTATGAAGGTTTCTCCTTGTCAGGAGGAGCAGTGAATTCGGGTTTTTGAATTTTTGGGTGAGGGGCATTCTCCTCATCATCCTTGACGTGGACAACGTCAAATTAAAGCTTGTTTGTTTGTTAGAAGCTGATGGAGACGACGCGGCTGAAAGCTCTTTCTCTCTTTTTCTCTTCCTCAAAGCTTCAGCTATCGACCGTTGGTCCATAGACCCCTTCTGCCTTAATTGAGTGGATTCTGTCATAAGATAAAATCGACTCGTTAGTGTTAAAATTGTGACGAAATCAAGAACGACAATTGACGACTTATGAAGGAAGATAAGTACCTAATGCCATAGAGGAGCAGCTACCTTGATCAGCGACGATGATTCTCTTAAACGATCGTTCTTCTTCTCCCACTTCTAACAACTCTTTACACTTTTGTTCGGAAATATCTCGACACTCCAGCAACTTTGGATTTAGATCTACGAAAAAAGCGACGTAAGAATGGTGTTAACGACAGGGCTTTAAGGAAAATCACAGGGAATTTTACGAATCTTCTATATTCCAGCCTCCATTTAAAAAACTTCTCAGACTTCCTAGAGACGATTTTTTGACAAAGACGTATCGATTCTTCCATCCTCTATCGTTTGACTGTGCCTTTTCAACCAGTGTGTTCTTCCTCGCCCTGACGTGAAGCGCTAATTTGTTTTTACTTTTGATCCTAACTTCGTAGTAGTACATAAGATCTTTAAGGATGGAAGAATCAATACATCTCAGACTTCCTATGGACTAGCGAAGAATTAGGAAGACTTGGTCATTGTTTGAACCCTCAGTTCAGCTTTCAAAGGAACAATCAAGCATCATGGCATAAGGATAGGCGAATCATGCCAAAATTATAGTTAACTACCTCCGAGATCCTTGGGATTGCGTCAAGCAGTGAGGAGTATATAAAGCTCATTGGATTCACGGCAGAGGCATCACAAGTTACAAGAACAAGCAAATGCAAACACAATTCTCAAATACAAGAGCATTTACTTAATATTATTCGCAATCTTATATTCATTCTTTTACATTTCATCTATTGTACTTAGATCTATCATCCTACGGTGTACTGAGTGTCGTTCATTCTGAGCGTCAGTTGCATATAGTGGATTGGTGGACTCATATCCACCCGCGGTTTTTTACCCACCTTCATTGGGGTTTTTCCGCGTCACCATCTCCTTGTGTCATTCCCTATACAGTCCCCCTTGCGTTTGCATTCATTAAGTTGCCATACTCTGGTTGTTGACGTCCCATAATCTATCCTTGACGTTAAAGCAAAAATCTGCATAAACATCTATGAGCTAGATAGAGTTCTCCACACAATACAGCTAAATGTTTCTTGTAAATACTTCTCGATCCACCAAGCAATGAATTTTTTGTAACATTCGACATCCTTAACGAATGATAATCCATGGAACATACTCTACCTTTAGAAGTAACTGCATAAATCCTCCCTTTAAAATTCACTATATCATCGAATCCACTGGTTCCAAAATAAACTTGTTTTTTTTCTCCATTTTTAAGCCTTGTTGTGGTTATATAGCCCACCTCATCGTACAACTCTATGACAGTACATTCATCAATGGTAGTAGGTGAAGTTTCACAATTTGGATTCACAAACAAAACCACCTTATTATCATATTCAGATAATTGCTTCTCAGAGAACATTTCTTGAGGTTTATCCACCCTCGTAAAAGTATAGAATCTACCCATTTCCAATATCTGAAAATCAGACAAATTAAAAATATGTAGGAAACGAACAGGTAGATCTTTAGTAACAACAACTCGAGAAAGGGGTGCTCTGAAATGGAATTTACCTGTGTTCAACTCTTCTACAGTAAACAACCATGGGTGTAGCTTGGGATACACTGATGATCGAAGAAGAAATACAGAACTTGCCACTATAACTGAAGAATGAGTCGTAGCTTTGTAAGGGAAGAGAGGAGATAAGATGCTTCTTGAGCTGAGGACGGACAAAGGGATTGAACGCCGCCATGTCTGACAGACTGCCCAGAAGTCCATGATATGTGCTCTCGTTTCGAGGCGTTGCGCAAAGGATATTAGCAAGTCCAGTGGCAATGCCGACCATGCCATTCGGTCAATGGCTCTTAGTTCTTAAACAGAGCTCAAGTTTGCTGTCGTAGTTTGGTGGTGGTTGGGGGAGTTTGTGACTTTAGGCTTAGCAATTAACAATTCTTCTCTAACATGAAGAATTTGATTTAATAAACGGTGAGGACATAAGTTATGGGAACATATATAAAGTGTCATTATCAGATCTTACGTACACTATGGTAGATGCATGTGAAAATTATCCCTTAAGAGTTAAGGGTCATCACCTTCAAAAAGAAATGTGAATCAATATAATTTATGTGATATCAACTGTAGGATTATAAGTACTCTAAGCGAAATTTCATGAATCAAATTCATAAGCATTTAAAACAGGTTCTCATGCATATACATTCAAGGATCACATAATAGTTAAGAATTAACCTTTGACGCGTGATTTCCACAAAGCTCTTCGAGATCCGGAGATAGAACCACAATTGAGATTCCTCTACTAGGTCCACGAATCCAGATCAATGCTCCACCAATGCTAGTTTGAAGGAAGATGGACTCTTCTATTTCTTGGAGCAGTATTACGTAGCTTTGAAAGAGAGAGAAAAGAGGAGAGAGAAAATAATGAGAGAATAAAACTGACTGCCTTATTTTCTCACCCCCACACCTAATTATAGGAACAAACTAGGTTAGGAGTCCTCTCCTTTTCTTTCTCCTTGGCCGGCCACTCCTAGAGTCCTAAATGGGCTCTAGGTCATTCTTTTATTGATCCAGATTGTGTAAGTGTGACCTTGTAGGATCCATTTAATTGGGCTTCGGGTTTATTATTTACTAATCCTGAAGTTCTATAGCATCCTCTAGCAAGACGTATAGACGCCCCAATTTAATAAATTTATTATCTCCATAATATGATCCATGTTATATTTAGTAATTGCATTAGAGTCAAGGACACAATTCCTTCAATCTCCCACTTGTCCGAGACGAGCGTGCAATCTTCAAATTCCTTAAGTCTCTTAGTGTCCAATTTGATAGTATGACCATATTTCTATGTCATCCATACTAGTCTTCAAATTAATCCTTGAAAGCCGAGTTCGAATCGACAAACAAATGATCATCATATAATTCATTTGAGCACGGCCATGCATTTTTCAATTTTCACTCTCCAAGGGGCCAAGACACCTATCCTGTCTCATATAGGAGGACTTTTCAATCTTGTGGCAACCAAAACTCCCACTCAACTTTTAGCACAACCCGAACACTGCCTTTATAGTTCCCTTTTATGGCATGACGTTTGACAACATCAAAGTTATACCAATCATTAGGGTAAGTAGTGTTCCACTCACACTACTACAAAATAGGGCTATAGCAATGCCCTTTTATGCAACAGTTTTATTAGCGTTGCTATATCATAGTTATTGCAACAGTTAAATAATTATTATTTTGAATAGACTTTGACTTTGGAAAAACGTTGCTATAGAAAAACTATTGCATCAATTATATATTATGACTATTTTATTGCAACAATTTTTAGTTTTTTGATATTTTGATGAGATATTGCAATGATTTTTTTGTCAAGCATTCAAAACAACTTAAAAACTAAAAAATAAAAAATAGGTTTATAAAAAAAAAAAATTCAATAGAGCACTTTTTTTTCTTGTTTTCCCTCCCCATTTTTTTTTTACGATTTTGTTCATCCAAAACCTTTGAGACACTTTCTTATGGCCTTTGCGTTCTGATTCTCTTTCGCCCTCCTCATTGTTCACTATCACAAAAAGTGGAATAAGAAACACAAGATATAGAACAGTTGATTGGATAAGCGTTTTCTGCAACTATAGATCATAACTTCTTTCTTATATAATAGTTTTATGAGTAGAAACGCCTCTCTTAACTGATAGTTCTATTTTATACTCCAAAAAATAAAAACAAATTATTAAAAAAGACATCATAACAGCTCAATATTAGAAGAAGCGCCTACAAGCATTTTTTTTCTCCCTCAAAACAAAATCTCTTTTTTATGATAAAAAAACCTATCTTTTTTAGCTCTCCAAAATTCCAAGAGGAAGGCAATCAAACCCTAGTACACGACTCCTGTAGTTCTGACTTGTGAGAGTTCTCATTAGGCCCTACGTGATTGAATTCCTCCGCCCCACCAAACACCACACCTCTTCGTTCCGCCGCACATCGACAAACTTCCCGCTGCCGCACCTAACACCGACGCTACTGTTGCCGTCAATTGCCACACCAAACTTCTACCAATTAGGGCTCCACTACACCTAACGGGCGACAAGTCTTCACGCTACTGCACCAAACACCTACGTACTGCTGCCATCAATTGCCTGGTACTGCTTCTGCTGCCATCTCAAATTTTTTTTTTTAATTGCTGTTATTACTTGTCTGGTACCGCACCAATCAATACGTACAATTGATGCCTACAATTGCTGTTTCTTGATTCTTTGATTTTGTTGGAATCGAATCAATGAAGCTATGTTAATACAAAAAATGCCCAATTTATGATTTTTTGGATTAATTATTTGATAAACATATTTGTGACAACCTATTGAAATGGATTTTGAGAAGTTTGTATATAATTTGTGTTGAATTAGCTACTATATTCTACAATAATTTGATACGTTAATTGGATTTTCCAACTAAAGTCCAACTAGAGCATTCTTTCTTATACAAGTTGAAATAGAATTATAGTCGCAATGATATATCTGGGTAATCTGCAAAGAGGGATATGCATGATGATCACTGTTTGGTTGAGGCTGAGTTGGGGAGAGGACGCACTTTATGATGACACCCTCTATTCTGTGCCAAAAACATGGAGGATTTTGGATAGAAGGGACTGCAACATACAATGAAATATATTGAGGCTGCAGGTAAGATTTCATGATACAGAGAATATCATGGTGAATAATGTGCCACTTCAGTGAATTTAGGAATCAATGTCTCAAAATAGGTATTTTAATTGAACTAGTTTTACTGGTATCTTTCTCTACAAAATTGAAGGAGAGATTGTTGTTTTTAATTACCTTAGAGAACCATTGACAAAATGACAATAATAATAAAAGAGCATGAGGCATTGCCTTTTGTAGCTTTAGTAATAGTGGATGTTTTATAAACCTAGCTGCAATAAAACTTCTGATTAATATTTAGTAATATAAGTATGAGAACAACTTTGGGTTTGACATTAATTATTTTGTCAATCAATAGAGATTAAGACATTTCTACTTTTCACACTGTTATCTGATCTAAAGCCTACTCGTTATGTTATGGCATTTTTTATGGTGAACAAAGTAACAAACTATTGGTTGTATGATTTTCACCTGACTAGAGGATAGCCTTGGGTTTGCCGGAGCAGACAATGAGTTATGCTTGGTGCTTCTAAAATGTAGACCAAGTATCTTTGGCATCTCATATATGTTGCACAATCTGAACTCTAAACTCTGAGCCTAATTAAGTACAAGTCAAAATACGCAGTGTTATGAAAAGAGAGATTTTGCAAACTTATATTTCCTCATTAACATAAAGTTCTGCCATATGAGTTAACCACAAAGTTTCTTCTAGCATTATTTCTCTCATTCCTTGAAATGTTCATAGGACGACATATCTTCAATGTAATGACCATTAGGCTCCAGGTCTAGTGCTTGAGTTTATAGTGATCTGATAGTATTTAGTGATCAGACACAACTCTAGCCCTTAGCCTTATTAGCCCAAATCTTACCCTGCATTTTTAGAAAAAAGAAATTCAGGTACAGTATAGGGGAAAGTGATAGTGATGAAAGCAATAGACTTCTGTCAAGTTTTTTTTTTTCATAAATACATTTTAACATTTTAAAGAAGAAAACCATATTTTTTTTAGACTATTTATACAGATTTGTGAGAGCAAGTTGTTGAACCTGATAAAAATGCAGAATTTTAGACCCTGAATTAAGGCTTTATTACTAACTAGAATATACCTGTTGTATACTGGACTAGAAGTTTAGACCCTTTTTTTAGCACTTCCTTTTTTATTTTTATTTTTTTGTTCAGTTGCAACAGATTGATATTGTCTTATTTAAGTGAGGTAGGTAGCATAAATACATTATCAGCTAAGGCTCCATAGTTCAGTTACCGCATGTACATGTGATTTTTATTTTTTGGCCAGGCTGTATATGTGAAATGGATGCTGGTGTTATTACATAACTTAAGAAACAACATTGGAATTCAGACGATATATAACAATATTTGTCTTGCGTTATGTGTTAACTGCTAAAAATTAAACACGGTCAATAGCTTGCTCTCACAAATCTATATAATTCTTGTTTGATTATAATTTTAGAAACCATATAAGGAAACAAAAAAGAGCCAGTATAGTTGCTACTGATTTATTTTTAGTCTTATAAAGTTATGATTTTTGTCGTTGATCTACAGATTTCTATCATTTAGAAGACCGACCATAATTAGGATTATTGTTGTCAACTTGTCAATTTTTCCCAGTCAAGAAAATAACCTAATACTAAGTTCATCTTGGTGTGTTCAGCTGGAGTTGTTTGTTCTGGTTGTGAGTTCTGCAGTGTGTTTCCAGTTAGCAGATTTTGATATTCTACTGCTAGTAGTTGTTCAGTTTTGCAAGGGTGGTTAGTAGTTGTCCAGTTTCGCAAGGGTGGTTGTTCAGTTCCAGTTAGCAGATTCTCATCTGCTAGTAGCTGTTCATTTTTTGATCTGCTGAGTTCTTCAGTCTGCTACAAAAATGTTATGGAAGCTGTACTACTCCTTTTGGTTTCTTCCTATGCAACTATGTTGTGTGGCTTTAAGCTGCTGTTTTGCAAGATTGCAGCAAGTGTTTGCTCCTTGGAATTGTTTTGTTTTATTTAGGCAGGGGGATAGGTTTCGGCCCTTTCATGTGCAGTTGTGCTGCTCGTTTGTGTTTCTTCTTGTGCAGTTGTGTTGTGTGGTTTTCAATTATTGTTTGCATATTATTTCATTTTAATTACATGCATTAATTTTCCTATTATATTGACTATTATTTTTCTATTTACAGGATGGTAGATA
Source organism: Beta lomatogona (assembly GCA_947646795.1). Lineage (NCBI taxonomy): Eukaryota > Viridiplantae > Streptophyta > Magnoliopsida > Caryophyllales > Amaranthaceae > Beta > Beta lomatogona. Next base: position 2,159,282 of record CANSNZ010000961.1, read on the forward strand.
GAAGTAGATTGGTAGATAAAAGGATGGCAGGAAGTGTATAGATTGAAGTTCTTTCGGGCCGATTTTGGACAAATAATTAAATACTTGATAGGTTCTAGCATAGATTGCTTGAACTATTAGTTCTTTTTGGAGATTCATTAGTTTTTAGAATTGATGTATTTATATAACAATGGTTTTTGTTAATAAAATGATTGTTATCGATATTTTATTTTAATAATAAGTAAAACTTAATTTGAAATAAATGTTTCCTTTTGTAGTAGTTGCATATTTTGTTATAATAAGCTCACATTAAAGTGTTGCAATAGTTGTATTAAGAAACGTTGCTATAGACTCACATAAAAGTGTCGTAATAGTTGTGTCGAGAAATGTTGCTATAGACTTATATAAAAGTGTCGCAATAGTGTAGCAAGAAACATTGCTATAGACTCATGTAAAAGCGCCGCAATAGCTGTATCAAGAAATGTTGCTATATATAGACTACAAAAGTGTTGCAATATTAGAGAAATATACGTTATCATAGACGTTGATAGTGCTGCTATAAATAATAAAAGTGTTAGCCTAAAAACTAAAAAATGTTGCTTGAAATCCTAAATAATTGTTACTAAAACTTAATAACTGTCGCCTTAGATATAAATAGAACTGTTGGCAAAAGTTAAAAAAATCGTTGCCTAAGAAAAGTGTTGCTAGTGATAACTATGGCAGCGATTTTATAAAGTTGTTGCCTAAGGCATCATAACTGTTGCCATAGAGCTATAGCAGCGCCACCTATTGGCAACGCCATATAAACTGCTGCTATAAGTCTATGGCAACATTTAATGGATTTTTGCCAACACATTTAGGCCGTTGCTATAGCCCTATTTTGTAGTAGTGGATCATGTCTTAGGAATCCACTAATATAATTACGAAGTTATAGAAACTTCTAAGTAGGTCTGTTCGATCATATATCAATTATACATGTCCATATGATTGACTAAACATCTCCATGTTCCCATAGCCCATGAAACGGCGCTATCAATCAATCTTATATGCTAATCCTTTAATAAGTCATTTATGTCCAATTTAACGACTTAGATTAGGAACTATAATATTCTACGAATTCTGTTCACATATGGTGTTTCATTCATCAAATCACATATTTGATAAAACCATTGAATTCAAGATATATTTTGGACATTTTATTTAATACCAAACCAAAATTAAATAAGATAAAATTTTACTTCTCATAAACATAAAATAGCAAAACCATGTCTCTACATTGTAAAAAGTTTCTCTAAACCTAGTACAATCTAAAGCCACTCTAACATTTGCTTCAAGCCTATGGCCATAGCACGGCACTCATGCTTGGGTTGAGGTAGTGGTTTAGTGAGCGGATCAGCCACATTCTCATCCGTGTGTACTTTGCAGATCCTGACATCCTTCCTGTCAACAATCTCCCTAATGAGGTGATACTTCCTCATTACATGTTTGGATTTGTTATGTGATCTCGGTTCTTTTGCTTGCGCAATAGCACCATTGTTATCACAGAACAACTCAATCCCTTCCAAAGCACTAGATATGATATCCAGCTCTGTCAAGAACTTCTTTATCCACACTGCTTCTTTAGCTGCTTCAACCGCTGCTAAATATTCTGATTCTGTCGTAGAGTCTGCTACAGTGCTTTGCTTTGAGCTCTTCCAGCTCACTGCTCCTCTATTTAGACAAAAGACGTACCCTGAATGAGAGCAGTAATCATCTCTGTCGGTTTGGAAGTTCGCATCAGTATAACGTTTAACAACCAACTCACTTTCACCTCCATAGACTAAGAACATACCTTTAGTTTTTCTCAAGTACTTAAAGATGCTCTTAGCTGCAATCCAGTGTGCTTCCCCTGGATTTGCTTGGAACCTGCTACACATGCTCAAGGCATATGCAACATCTGGTCGAGTACTTATCATGGCATACATGATAGATCCTATAGCCGAAGCATAAGGTATGCTACTCATTCGCTTCAACTCATCAGGCTTAGTCGGGCACTGACTCTTGCTAAGCGATATGCCATGTGACATGGGAATGAAACCTCTCTTCGAGTTTTCCATGTTGAACCTTGCAAGAACTTTATCAATATAAGTTTCTTGACTTAGTCCAATCATCGTTCGAGACCTACACTACAAGAAAATGCTAAAACAACGACTGCTTACCAGCGACGGTTTAAAAAATGGTCGGTAATTGTAAAATACCTACGGCTCCAAGCCGTCGGTGAATACCAATCGCTTTTTAAGAAATTAACGACGGTTTAGCAGTCGTTGATATACTACGACGGTTTAAAGCCGTCGTTGATTTCTTTAAAAGCAAACTATTATTTTTTTAAGTATAGCGACGGTCTTTAGCGGTCGGTGATGTATTTAAGTAAAGCCCCTTCACTCCTCTTTTTCCAATTTCCCGTCGCTCCTCTTCCACTTTCTCTCTCCTCACTCCCACCAAAACCCCGCCTTCATTTCTCTCTCCTCCGTGTTGCAGTCGTGTTTCACCCAAACTCCGTTCATCGGCGACTTTCTCTCTCCTCCGTGTGTCAATCGTGTTTCATCGGCGCATTAGAGTCTTTGCCGCCGGTTATTCGCCGACCTCCAACCAACGAACGGCGATACCCTCATTTTCTCTCCACCTGTCGGACTGTGTCTTTGCCGCCGGTTAGCACTGCGTCATTTAATGTTTTTTTTTTGTTAATGAAACCAAACCCTAAACGTCATTCGGCTTTGTCAATGTAGGTGGCCAAACACCCGACTGCCGTCCTTCTGTGCCGTGCCCTGCCGCCTCTAGGTACATTCCTTACTTTTCTCTCTCTTCGTATATGTTTTTGGATCTGCCTTTTATTCATTTCTTGATTTGAGTTTCATTTCTCCAACTAATTTTGTGCTAAATGGGTAATTACTTGTTATTCTATTGTGTTAATTTTCTGGTGATTGATGATTTCTAAGATGATGGTGAATTTAATGGTTTTTGATTGCGAGTGATGCTTACTTGTTGCTATATCTGGCTAATGATGTGCTTAGCTTTGCTTTTTTAAGTCACCGCTTTCGGTCTTTTCACTTGCTACATTTCGTTTACGCACAAAATTTTAGTAGATTCATGTGAGGGGTGTTTGGGTGAGTATTTAGTGAAGGTGTTCTTCTTGTTGGTGCTATTTGTTTTGTACCGTCTATGAGTGAGAAGGCGAATACGGTTTGTTTGAATGTTGTTTGTAGAATGTTAGAGGAATAATATAAGTTGATTGGTTCCGTTGGTGAATTCGTTCCTGATGTACTTGCAGGAATTGGGTATGCTTTATGCTCTTAAGGAGAGTTTCATTTTGTTAGGTTGTTAGAGTTTTTGCTAGGAAATTGGGTTAATATAGAGGTTGGTTATGATGTTTCTCATGGACTGATGATTCCGCATCTGGTAGAATGGGTATTTTATATGGTTAATTGCTTAATTTTAGTATAAATTTTGCTAAATGCTTAAAGGTGCCGTTTAATAATTGATTTTCTACATGATGTAGGATTATGTAGCACTTTGGTGTTTCTCTTTGGCTTAATTGTAAGGTTAGTAGCAATTTTTTACCATATTTTGTCTTCAATTTATATTGTTTTTGTTCATGTAAATTCTATATTTTAATTTTTGTGTAAGTTTTTCATCATGAAATATAATGTATTAAAAAAACTTTTGTTTTGAGAATGTTAAAAACTATATAATTTTTTAGTTTATATTACTTTGAAGATTAAGTTACTCTAATTGTATAAGTTTAAGTTACTATATAATTATCACAATAGTTTTTATAGTGGTTCGTTTATTAAAGGTTATAAAAGTTATAAACTATATAATTATCACAATAATTTATTTATTGCACATTCCTTTATTTAGTTTACACTATTTAAATTGTTTATATTGTTTTTGACATATTTGTTTTCGTGGAAATAGTTTGGATGATGTTATAAATTTAATTTAAGTGTTTAAATAAATATGTTTGCATCGTCATGTGCCTAGATACCCGTTCAAGGTATACTCATTAGGAGTATATCTTGAATAGTCCCCGTTGGGACTGTTCTTCGACGTTTGACCTCACTTAGGTGGTGAATGTATGCCTTTTCTTCTATTCTATGTAATTTCCGGTCATGTTGTTTCTCTATGTTGTTCTCTGGGTACATATGTAAGCTTTTACGAAGCTCACATTGTGTACTTGGAGAACTCATGGGAAATACTGCCGGAATTTACGTAGAAGCGAATAGTTGGCATACATTCACTAGTGGGGTTAGACGTCGAAGAATGGGTTAGGTTGGAGTGATAAGGACCTTTGGACATCATTTTAGGCCCTATATGTATTTCACACAAATGTTTTAATTGTACGTATGATGGTTGTTAATGAGTATTGTGATTGAAATGGTTTAGAATTGTAGAATTGGTCACCATGAAACGGAAGGAGCGTTGGTGGATGTATGATAGATATGACAATGTGCGTAACTTGAGGCCCGAGTTCTTGAGGGGGGTTGATGAATTCATTGACTTTTGCAAAGTAAATCTCGAAAGCCCATGTAAGGATGAAGTTAGATGTCCGTGTCCGAAATGCAAGAACAGACGTATGCATGCCGCAGACACGGTTAAAGTGCATTTGTATAGCAAGGGCTTTATACCTAATTACTACGTTGGTATTCTCATGGTGAAGAGTTACCTCAACCCGCAGAAGAGCTATCTAATCTATACCGTGAAATGGTTTTCGATGCTCTTGGGAATAACCCGGAACCGTCCACTGTTGAAGAGCCTAGTGGAATGGAGGCAATCCTCAAGCAAAGGTGTTTCTTGACCTATTAAAGGCTTCTGAGGAACCGTTGTACGACGGGAGCTCCATGTCTGTGTTGGAAATGGCATCTAGAATAGTATCTTTGAAGTGTGAGTACAATTTGCCACATAGGTGTGTTGATGCTTTTGCTTCATTAATGAAAGAAGCAATACCTAACAACAACAACATGAGTGACACATTTTACGATATGAAGAAGATCTTGGAGGGATTAGAGCTTCCCCACGAAAAGATTCATGCTTGCCCCAAAGGTTGTATGTTATTTTGGAGAACTGATGCACACTTGGACAGATGTAGAGTGTGCGATTGCGACAGATACAAGAGGACTTCTAAGGGGTCTTTAGTTCCAATGAAAGTTCTGATTTAATTCCCAATCACACTGAGATTGCAGAGGTTGTATGCAACAAAGAACGTTGCTGAAGAAATGACATGGCATGCCAAAAATCCAAGAGCCGAAGACAAAATGGCTCACCCTAGCGACAGTGAAGCTTGGAAGCATTTGGATAGATCCTTTGGCGAATTTGCATCTGAGCCTAGGAATGTTCGGCTCGGTTTGTGTACAGATGGGTTTGGTCCACATGGAAAGTTTGGGGGTCAATATTCATGTTGGCCGGTCATCTTAACCCCGTACAACTTGCCGCCATCGATGTGCATGAAAAAACCCTTCATGTTCCTTTCGTTGCTCATTCCTGGTCCTAAAAATCCGAAGGGAAACATGGATGTGTACATGCAACCCTTAATCGAGGAATTGAAGCAATTATGGGATGTTGGAGCAACTACTTATGACATTTCTAGGAAACAAAATTTCAATATGCGTGCCGCCATTCTTTGGACAATAAATGATTTTCCTGCTTACGGTATGCTATATGGCTGGTCTACCGCTGGGAAAAAGGCTTGTCCTTATTGTATGGATAAATCCAAAGCTTTTTGGCTCGAGCATGGGGGTAAAGTTTCTTGGTTTGATTGTCACCGTCAATTCCTTCCTCAAGATCATCCTTTTCGTAAAAACAAAGTAGCTTTTTGTAGAAATAAGGTTGAAAAAGGGTCTCCACCACACATCATGTCTGGGGAAGAGTTGTGGTCATGTGTTAAAGACTTGCCAAAGGCTACAGATGGACCAGATGCACTTAACGCTTTGAAAAAGTTGAAAAATGGGTGGTTCAAACAAAGCTGTCTTTGGGAGCTCCCATACTGGAAAGATCTGCATCTTCGTCACAACCTTGACGTCATGCACATTGAGAAAAACTTCTTCGACCAACTCATTCACACAGTTATGGATGTGAAAAAACAGACAGCAGACAACGTTGCATCTAGAAAAGACATTGCTAAATTGTGCAAAAGGCCTCAACTTCATGTCACCAAGGATGCGAACGGAAAAGAAACTCCACCAAAAGCACCTTTCGCACTGGACAAGTCCCAAAGGAAAGTATTATGTAACTGGGTCAGAGATTTGAAATTTCCCGATGGCTATGCTTCCGACTTAACAAGATGTGTGGACATGCAGTCCGGTAAGCTGCACAGTATGAAAAGCCATGACTGTCATGTCTTCATGGAAAGATTATTGCCGATTGCATTAAAGGAGTTGCTTCCGGTTCATGTGTGGAAAGTTGTCACTGAGATTAGCCTTTTTTTCCGTGATTTGTGTTGCTCCACCATCACAGTAAGTGACATGGAAAGATTGGAAAGGACATAGCCGAGATCCTTTGTAAACTCGAAAAGATTTTCCCACCATCATTCTTCAATTCCATGGAACACTTACCAGTTCACCTTCCACGCGAAGCTAGGCTATGTGGTCCCGTGCAATACCGTTGGATGTATCCCTTTGAAAGGTACCTTATCCTTCATTTTCATATATCCTTTTTTATTGTTGTTCGCAATTGTGTAACTCTTTTTCATAACCTCCTTATTAGGTTCCTCAATCATTTGAAACGCAAAATTGGTAACAAGGCTCGTGTGGAGGGTTCTATTTATAATGCGTACTTGTGTGAAGAGATTGCAAACTTCTGTTCAAACTACTTTCAGCAAGGAGTGGATACTAAGACAAGAGATTCAGGTCGTAATGTAAATGATGAAGTTGATAGGATGCTCGACGAAACTGTCCCAGAGCTATTCAGGGTTAATTGTGGTCGGCCGTCTAATGCAGGTGGAACACGATTTTTAACTGAAGTGGAACTACAACGTGCACACCTATATGTGTTAGCAAATACAGGCATCTTACAAGAATTTGAGAAGTAAAACACTTGTTATTAATCATATTATTTATAAATTTAACTTTCATTTTTAATTTAGACATTAACAATTGTTATGTTTGTAAGGGATTTCGAGGACCACATTCTTCAAATTCGACCTACTCTACGTAGGGAAGATGCGTGGGTGCAACATGAAGTAGAATACCTTGATTGGTTTAGATCGAAAGTGAGTTTGTGTGACTATAGGTTATTCAAGAAATGTTAATGGATTAACAATATGAATGATTTTCAATAGGTTATTCAAGACAAACCCAATGATGATGTACTGTTTGCTTTGGCAATGGGTCCTTCGACATTAGTTCGCACTTGGAATAGATACTATGTTAATGGATACAATTTCCAAACAAAAGCATCAAGCAAACACAAATCCACCATGAATTACGGAGTGTGTGTGTCTAATGATGGAGGGAGTGATTTCTTTGGGATTCTAGATGATGTTATAGAATTGAAGTTTACTGGTGCTCGTAGTCAATATAGCACTGTTTTGTTCAAGTGCAATTGGATGGACAATGTGAGGGGAATGAACATCGATCAGTACAAGCGAGTTGAAGTCAACCACACCAAGAAATACCCTAAGTTTGATCCCTTTGTGCTATCATACCAGGTTAGCCAAGTATATTTCGCACCGTACCCAAGCTTGAAAAGAGATCGTGCTCAATGGTGGGTTGTGTTTAGGACAAAGGTAAGGTCTGTGATTGATGCTCCGGTTGACTTCGACTTCCTTCAGGAGACAAGTGCTGGGACTCCAACGCTTTGTGATCCAAATGATATTCCCGATTATGAAGGGGGTAATGATGTCGAGTGTGTTGAAGGAGATGATGAAGAAATTTTGTTTGAAGCCCCCTCAGGTGTTGATGAAGAAGAGTCTAGTTTCGAGTCTGGAGAAAGCGAGGATGATGACGATGACGATGATGGTTTTTGGGATGACGATAGTGATGATGAACTAAGCGACGATGGGAATTCACTTTGATTTGTTTGAGTATACCATAGCTTGTATTAAGGACAACATTTCAATAAAAATATATGACTTTTGTAATGAAATGTTGAAGATTACTTGTTATGACATTTCCATCTGTAGTTTTTCTTACTGTTGTTGAGTAACATAATCCATTCTGCACCTGTAGTTTTGTCTTAGTGTTTTTCTAATATTTAATTAGTACTTGCTTTCTCCCCACTTCCCTTTTCGCATTAATATTTAGGTTTCCTCTGCCTTTCTTACGTAGTGCCCTGCTCATTTCTTCATTTGTTTACAAGGTAGGGCCCTTGTAGTTGTTATTGGTTCATTTTCCTTTGATTGCTTGCTTCATTCACTAGATGTGATCTTAGTTAGGACACAAATGGTTGGGCTCCTGTTGCTAGGCTTTTAAAAGGGATAAAAGGTTGTTTATGTATATATGGAACGAAAAATATACATGCTACACTTGCTCGGTCACCTGTTTGTAAATTAAATTTGTGTTATCTACAAAATGTAATTCACTCTTAAATGCAAGTTAAGTGAAATTCAAAACACCCATATATAAACTGGGAACAAGGGCATGAGTTCCTAGAACTTGGATTTCCCACAATTACCGAGAGATGTTGCGGGGGGTCGGTGAGGGGGGTGGGGCTGCAGGGGTCGGTGAGGGGGTGGGGCTGCAGGGGGTCGGTGAGGGGCGGTGGCTCGCAGGGGGTCGGTGGGGGGGTGGGCTGCAGGGGGTCGGTGAGGGGGGGGGGCGCAGGGGGTCGGTGAGGGGGGGTGGCTGCAGGGGGTCGGTGAGGGGCGTGGGGCTGCAGGGGGTCGGTGAGGGGGGGGGCTGCAGGGGGTCGAGGGGGGGGGGCTGCAGGGGGTCGGTGGGCTGAGGGGGGCTGGGCCGCAGGGGGTCGGTGAGGGGGGGGTGACCTGCAGGGGGTCGGTGAGGGGCTGGGGCCGCAGGGGGTCGATGAGGGGTGAGGCAGGGGGTCGGTGAGGGGGGGGGGGCTGCGGTGGGTCGGTGAGGGGGGTGGCTGCAGGGGGCGCGAGTGGGGGGGGGCAGGGGGTGCGGGGGTCGGTGGGGGGCTGCAGGGGGTCGGTGAGGTGGGTGGGGGCTGCAGGGGGTCGGTGGGGGGGGGGGGGGCTGGGGGGTCGGGGGGGAGTGCGGGGGTCCTTTTTTTTTTGCAAACTACTACAAGGTCTTGTTTTGTTAATATAAGCCATATGTTTTGCCCATTATTATAGCTCTTTTTGTTTTCTTCCCAATATATGTGATTTGTTTTTTGGTGCAAATAAAGTTGTAATTTGTTAATATTGAAGAAATCAGTTTTTTTATTCTTGGATTATTCATACTTTAATGTAACAAGAATTTATTTCAATTGTTTTGTTTAATCTTGCGCATTTCTAATTTCTCGCATTTTAGGTAATCATGTCTAATCCTAAGGGCCGCGAAGGTCGAGATGGCTTAGGTGGAAGCCAAGGTCGTGGGACTTTGATTCCGAGGGAGCTTTTTCAGTCACCAGAAGTAGAAGGAAGCCAGAACCCTATAGCAGAGACACAGGGAGATGTTTCACAGGCACGTGACATTGGTAGCCACGTACCGGAGACTCCGAACACTCATACGGAGGAAGGTGAAGGTTCGAACCGTGCACCAAGAAAGGTTTTAAGCCCTACTGGATTATGGTAAGTTCGTAAGCTACTATATGCTTCATGATATTTGTATGCAATGGTATTCACAATTTACGTGTTTGTTTGGTTTTCAATTCAGGTTTGATGATAACAAGGTTAGTGGGTCCATCACTGACATTTTCCAGGGCCATTTTCGACAGCCTTGGTTCAATTACAGTGAGGTCGACAATGCAACAAAGACGCATTGGTGGAACATTTTCACAGTATGTATGAATCGAATTATGAAAAGTTTCATTGATTATATTACTTTATTAATATCTTTGTTTACTGTTTGACTAAAGGGTATTTACGAATGGGCTCCTGAGTTAGAAGGCCTAGTGAAGAAGGATTACAAGAAAAAAGCTTCATCTCGTTTGAGAGACTTGCGATACTGGGTGGTTAAGAAAGCCAAAGAAAGGCCAAAATGGTTGGGGGAGACGATCTACGAAGACATGAAGAATACAAGTGAAGAGCCAACATTTCGGGAAAAATCTGAAAAGGCGAAGAAGAACCGAAGAGGTGGCTCCCTGTCTAATCCAATTGAGCCGTCGCACTTTCAGGGTTCTATTTCGGCGGCACAGCATGCTAGGAAGATGGTAAATATGTTTCATATCTACTACTTAGTGTAATTTACATGACATTTTCGGTATGAGTAAAAAATAAAGCCTTTGTTTAACAATGTCTACAGCCAAAGAGTAGAGGAGGAGTACTCCCTACTGCTCCCGAGTTGTTCTTGAAGACTCATTTTAAGACTGTTCCTGGAAAAGGAGAAATTCCAGCAAAAAAAAAAAAAAAAAAATCTAAATTAACTTAAATTATAAATATTAATTTTATAAAAAAAAAAAAATTAAAAAAATATGAGGCAAATATAGGCCATTTTAGGCCATTTCACTTGAAAATGAATGAATACGATTACTTTGATTCTAGTTTAAGTTATAAACACCTCAAACATCATATATATAGTTAGTTTAATGTGATTATAAGTTGTTTTGATTGAAAATACACAAAATAAGAAAGTTAGAACCAAATATAGGCGAATATAGGCCATTTTAGGCCATTTCACTTGAAAATGAATGAATACGAGTAGTTTGATGCTAGTTTAAGTTATAAACACCTCAAACATCATATATATAGTTAGTTTAATGTGATTATAAGTTGTTTTGATTGAAAATACACAAAATAGGAAAGTTAGAACCAAATATAGGCGAATATAGGCCATTTTAGGCCATTTCACTTGAAAATGAATGAATACGAGTAGTTTGATGCTAGTTTAAGTTATAAACACCTCAAACATCATATATATAGTTAGTTTAATGTGATTATAAGTTGTTTTGATTGAAAATACACAAAATAGGAAAGTTAGAACCAAATATAGGCGAATATAGGCCATTTTAGGCCATTTCACTTGAAAATGAATGAATACGAGTAGTTTGATGCTAGTTTAAGTTATAAACACCTCAAACATCATATATATAGTTAGTTTAATGTGATTATAAGTTGTTTTGATTGAAAATACACAAAATAGGAAAGTTAGAACCAAATATAGGCGAATATAGGCCATTTTAGGCCATTTCACTTGAAAATGAATGAATACGAGTAGTTTGATGCTAGTTTAAGTTATAAACACCTCAAACATCATATATATAGTTAGTTTAATGTGATTATAAGTTGTTTTGATTGAAAATACACAAAATAGGAAAGTTAGAACCAAATATAGGCGAATATAGGCCATTTTAGGCCATTTCACTTGAAAATGAATGAATACGAGTAGTTTGATGCTAGTTTAAGTTATAAACACCTCAAACATCATATATATAGTTAGTTTAATGTGATTATAAGTTGTTTTGATTGAAAATACACAAAATAGGAAAGTTAGAACCAAATATAGGCGAATATAGGCCATTTTAGGCCATTTCACTTGAAAATGAATGAATACGAGTAGTTTGATGCTAGTTTAAGTTATAAACACCTCAAACATCATATATATAGTTAGTTTAATGTGATTATAAGTTGTTTTGATTGAAAATACACAAAATAGGAAAGTTAGAACCAAATATAGGCGAATATAGGCCATTTTAGGCCATTTCACTTGAATATGAATGAATACGAGTAGTTTGATGCTAGTTTAAGTTATAAACACCTCAAACATCATATATATAGTTAGTTTAATGTGATTATAAGTTGTTTTGATTGAAAATACACAAAATAGGAAAGTTAGAACCAAATATAGGCTAATATAGGCCATTTTAGGCCATTTCACTTGAAAATGAATGAATACGAGTAGTTTGATGCTAGTTTAAGTTATAAACACCTCAAACATCATATATATAGTTAGTTTAATGTGATTATAAGTTGTTTTGATTGAAAATACACAAAATAGGAAAGTTAGAACCAAATATAGGCGAATATAGGCCATTTTAGGCCATTTCACTTGAAAATGAATGAATACGAGTAGTTTGATGCTAGTTTAAGTTATAAACACCTCAAACATCATATATATAGTTAGTTTAATGTGATTATAAGTTGTTTTGATTGAAAATACACAAAATAGGAAAGTTAGAACCAAATATAGGCGAATATAGGCCATTTTAGGCCATTTCACTTGAAAATGAATGAATACGAGTAGTTTGATGCTAGTTTAAGTTATAAACACCTCAAACATCATATATATAGTTAGTTTAATGTGATTATAAGTTGTTTTGATTGAAAATACACAAAATAGGAAAGTTAGAACCAAATATAGGCGAATATAGGCCATTTTAGGCCATTTCACTTGAAAATGAATGAATACGAGTAGTTTGATGCTAGTTTAAGTTATAAACACCTCAAACATCATATATATAGTTAGTTTAATGTGATTATAAGTTGTTTTGATTGAAAATACACAAAATAGGAAAGTTAGAACCAAATATAGGCGAATATAGGCCATTTTAGGCCATTTCACTTGAAAATGAATGAATACGAGTAGTTTGATGCTAGTTTAAGTTATAAACACCTCAAACATCATATATATAGTTAGTTTAATGTGATTATAAGTTGTTTTGATTGAAAATACACAAAATAGGAAAGTTAGAACCAAATATAGGCGAATATAGGCCATTTTAGGCCATTTCACTTGAAAATGAATGAATACGAGTAGTTTGATGCTAGTTTAAGTTATAAACACCTCAAACATCATATATATAGTTAGTTTAATGTGATTATAAGTTGTTTTGATTGAAAATACACAAAATAGGAAAGTTAGAACCAAATATAGGCGCAATATAGGCCATTTTAGGCCATTTCACTTGAAAATGAATGAATACGAGTAGTTTGATGCTAGTTTAAGTTATAAACACCTCAAACATCATATATATAGTTAGTTTAATGTGATTATAAGTTGTTTTGATTGAAAATACACAAAATAGGAAAGTTAGAACCAAATATAGGCGAATATAGGCCATTTTAGGCCATTTCACTTGAAAATGAATGAATACGAGTAGTTTGATGCTAGTTTAAGTTATAAACACCTCAAACATCATATATATAGTTAGTTTAATGTGATTATAAGTTGTTTTGATTGAAAATACACAAAATAGGAAAGTTAGAACCAAATATAGGCGAATATAGGCCATTTTAGGCCATTTCACTTGAAAATGAATGAATACGAGTAGTTTGATGCTAGTTTAAGTTATAAACACCTCAAACATCATATATATAGTTAGTTTAATGTGATTATAAGTTGTTTTGATTGAAAATACACAAAATAGGAAAGTTAGAACCAAATATAGGCGAATATAGGCCATTTTAGGCCATTTCACTTGAAAATGAATGAATACGAGTAGTTTGATGCTAGTTTAAGTTATAAACACCTCAAACATCATATATATAGTTAGTTTAATGTGATTATAAGTTGTTTTGATTGAAAATACACAAAATAGGAAAGTTAGAACCAAATATAGGCGAATATAGGCCATTTTAGGCCATTTCACTTGAAAATGAATGAATACGAGTAGTTTGATGCTAGTTTAAGTTATAAACACCTCAAACATCATATATATAGTTAGTTTAATGTGATTATAAGTTGTTTTGATTGAAAATACACAAAATAGGAAAGTTAGAACCAAATATAGGCGAATATAGGCCATTTTAGGCCATTTCACTTGAAAATGAATGAATACGAGTAGTTTGATGCTAGTTTAAGTTATAAACACCTCAAACATCATATATATAGTTAGTTTAATGTGATTATAAGTTGTTTTGATTGAAAATACACAAAATAGGAAAGTTAGAACCAAATATAGGCGAATATAGGCCATTTTAGGCCATTTCACTTGAAAATGAATGAATACGAGTAGTTTGATGCTAGTTTAAGTTATAAACACCTCAAACATCATATATATAGTTAGTTTAATGTGATTATAAGTTGTTTTGATTGAAAATACACAAAATAGGAAAGTTAGAACCAAATATAGGCGAATATAGGCCATTTCACTTGAAAATGAATGAATACGAGTAGTTTGATGCTAGTTTAAGTTATAAACACCTCAAACATCATATATATAGTTAGTTTAATGTGATTATAAGTTGTTTTGATTGAAAATACACAAAATAGGAAAGTTAGAACCAAATATAGGCGAATATAGGCCATTTTAGGCCATTTCACTTGAAAATGAATGAATACGAGTAGTTTGATGCTAGTTTAAGTTATAAACACCTCAAACATCATATATATAGTTAGTTTAATGTGATTATAAGTTGTTTTGATTGAAAATACACAAAATAGGAAAGTTAGAACCAAATATAGGCGAATATAGGCCATTTTAGGCCATTTCACTTGAAAATGAATGAATACGAGTAGTTTGATGCTAGTTTAAGTTATAAACACCTCAAACATCATATATATAGTTAGTTTAATGTGATTATAAGTTGTTTTGATTGAAAATACACAAAATAGGAAAGTTAGAACCAAATATAGGCGAATATAGGCCATTTTAGGCCATTTCACTTGAAAATGAATGAATACGAGTAGTTTGATGCTAGTTTAAGTTATAAACACCTCAAACATCATATATATAGTTAGTTTAATGTGATTATAAGTTGTTTTGATTGAAAATACACAAAATAGGAAAGTTAGAACCAAATATAGGCGAATATAGGCCATTTTAGGCCATTTCACTTGAAAATGAATGAATACGAGTAGTTTGATGCTAGTTTAAGTTATAAACACCTCAAACATCATATATATAGTTAGTTTAATGTGATTATAAGTTGTTTTGATTGAAAATACACAAAATAGGAAAGTTAGAACCAAATATAGGCGAATATAGGCCATTTTAGGCCATTTCACTTGAAAATGAATGAATACGAGTAGTTTGATGCTAGTTTAAGTTATAAACACCTCAAACATCATATATATAGTTAGTTTAATGTGATTATAAGTTGTTTTGATTGAAAATACACAAAATAGGAAAGTTAGAACCAAATATAGGCGAATATAGGCCATTTTAGGCCATTTCACTTGAAAATGAATGAATACGAGTAGTTTGATGCTAGTTTAAGTTATAAACACCTCAAACATCATATATATAGTTAGTTTAATGTGATTATAAGTTGTTTTGATTGAAAATACACAAAATAGGAAAGTTAGAACCAAATATAGGCGAATATAGGCCATTTTAGGCCATTTCACTTGAAAATGAATGAATACGAGTAGTTTGATGCTAGTTTAAGTTATAAACACCTCAAACATCATATATATAGTTAGTTTAATGTGATTATAAGTTGTTTTGATTGAAAATACACAAAATAGGAAAGTTAGAACCAAATATAGGCGAATATAGGCCATTTTAGGCCATTTCACTTGAAAATGAATGAATACGAGTAGTTTGATGCTAGTTTAAGTTATAAACACCTCAAACATCATATATATAGTTAGTTTAATGTGATTATAAGTTGTTTTGATTGAAAATACACAAAATAGGAAAGTTAGAACCAAATATAGGCGAATATAGGCCATTTTAGGCCATTTCACTTGAAAATGAATGAATACGAGTAGTTTGATGCTAGTTTAAGTTATAAACACCTCAAACATCATATATATAGTTAGTTTAATGTGATTATAAGTTGTTTTGATTGAAAATACACAAAATAGGAAAGTTAGAACCAAATATAGGCGAATATAGGCCATTTTAGGCCATTTCACTTGAAAATGAATGAATACGAGTAGTTTGATGCTAGTTTAAGTTATAAACACCTCAAACATCATATATATAGTTAGTTTAATGTGATTATAAGTTGTTTTGATTGAAAATACACAAAATAGGAAAGTTAGAACCAAATATAGGCGAATATAGGCCATTTTAGGCCATTTCACTTGAAAATGAATGAATACGAGTAGTTTGATGCTAGTTTAAGTTATAAACACCTCAAACATCATATATATAGTTAGTTTAATGTGATTATAAGTTGTTTTGATTGAAAATACACAAAATAGGAAAGTTAGAACCAAATATAGGCGAATATAGGCCATTTTAGGCCATTTCACTTGAAAATGAATGAATACGAGTAGTTTGATGCTAGTTTAAGTTATAAACACCTCAAACATCATATATATAGTTAGTTTAATGTGATTATAAGTTGTTTTGATTGAAAATACACAAAATAGGAAAGTTAGAACCAAATATAGGCGAATATAGGCCATTTTAGGCCATTTCACTTGAAAATGAATGAATACGAGTAGTTTGATGCTAGTTTAAGTTATAAACACCTCAAACATCATATATATAGTTAGTTTAATGTGATTATAAGTTGTTTTGATTGAAAATACACAAAATAGGAAAGTTAGAACCAAATATAGGCGAATATAGGCCATTTTAGGCCATTTCACTTGAAAATGAATGAATACGAGTAGTTTGATGCTAGTTTAAGTTATAAACACCTCAAACATCATATATATAGTTAGTTTAATGTGATTATAAGTTGTTTTGATTGAAAATACACAAAATAGGAAAGTTAGAACCAAATATAGGCGAATATAGGCCATTTTAGGCCATTTCACTTGAAAATGAATGAATACGAGTAGTTTGATGCTAGTTTAAGTTATAAACACCTCAAACATCATATATATAGTTAGTTTAATGTGATTATAAGTTGTTTTGATTGAAAATACACAAAATAGGAAAGTTAGAACCAAATATAGGCGAATATAGGCCATTTTAGGCCATTTCACTTGAAAATGAATGAATACGAGTAGTTTGATGCTAGTTTAAGTTATAAACACCTCAAACATCATATATATAGTTAGTTTAATGTGATTATAAGTTGTTTTGATTGAAAATACACAAAATAGGAAAGTTAGAACCAAATATAGGCGAATATAGGCCATTTTAGGCCATTTCACTTGAAAATGAATGAATACGAGTAGTTTGATGCTAGTTTAAGTTATAAACACCTCAAACATCATATATATAGTTAGTTTAATGTGATTATAAGTTGTTTTGATTGAAAATACACAAAATAGGAAAGTTAGAACCAAATATAGGCGAATATAGGCCATTTTAGGCCATTTCACTTGAAAATGAATGAATACGAGTAGTTTGATGCTAGTTTAAGTTATAAACACCTCAAACATCATATATATAGTTAGTTTAATGTGATTATAAGTTGTTTTGATTGAAAATACACAAAATAGGAAAGTTAGAACCAAATATAGGCGAATATAGGCCATTTTAGGCCATTTCACTTGAAAATGAATGAATACGAGTAGTTTGATGCTAGTTTAAGTTATAAACACCTCAAACATCATATATATAGTTAGTTTAATGTGATTATAAGTTGTTTTGATTGAAAATACACAAAATAGGAAAGTTAGAACCAAATATAGGCGAATATAGGCCATTTTAGGCCATTTCACTTGAAAATGAATGAATACGAGTAGTTTGATGCTAGTTTAAGTTATAAACACCTCAAACATCATATATATAGTTAGTTTAATGTGATTATAAGTTGTTTTGATTGAAAATACACAAAATAGGAAAGTTAGAACCAAATATAGGCGAATATAGGCCATTTTAGGCCATTTCACTTGAAAATGAATGAATACGAGTAGTTTGATGCTAGTTTAAGTTATAAACACCTCAAACATCATATATATAGTTAGTTTAATGTGATTATAAGTTGTTTTGATTGAAAATACACAAAATAGGAAAGTTAGAACCAAATATAGGCGAATATAGGCCATTTTAGGCCATTTCACTTGAAAATGAATGAATACGAGTAGTTTGATGCTAGTTTAAGTTATAAACACCTCAAACATCATATATATAGTTAGTTTAATGTGATTATAAGTTGTTTTGATTGAAAATACACAAAATAGGAAAGTTAGAACCAAATATAGGCGAATATAGGCCATTTTAGGCCATTTCACTTGAAAATGAATGAATACGAGTAGTTTGATGCTAGTTTAAGTTATAAACACCTCAAACATCATATATATAGTTAGTTTAATGTGATTATAAGTTGTTTTGATTGAAAATACACAAAATAGGAAAGTTAGAACCAAATATAGGCGAATATAGGCCATTTTAGGCCATTTCACTTGAAAATGAATGAATACGAGTAGTTTGATGCTAGTTTAAGTTATAAACACCTCAAACATCATATATATAGTTAGTTTAATGTGATTATAAGTTGTTTTGATTGAAAATACACAAAATAGGAAAGTTAGAACCAAATATAGGCGAATATAGGCCATTTTAGGCCATTTCACTTGAAAATGAATGAATACGAGTAGTTTGATGCTAGTTTAAGTTATAAACACCTCAAACATCATATATATAGTTAGTTTAATGTGATTATAAGTTGTTTTGATTGAAAATACACAAAATAGGAAAGTTAGAACCAAATATAGGCGAATATAGGCCATTTTAGGCCATTTCACTTGAAAATGAATGAATACGAGTAGTTTGATGCTAGTTTAAGTTATAAACACCTCAAACATCATATATATAGTTAGTTTAATGTGATTATAAGTTGTTTTGATTGAAAATACACAAAATAGGAAAGTTAGAACCAAATATAGGCGAATATAGGCCATTTTAGGCCATTTCACTTGAATATGAATGAATACGAGTAGTTTGATGCTAGTTTAAGTTATAAACACCTCAAACATCATATATATAGTTAGTTTAATGTGATTATAAGTTGTTTTGATTGAAAATACACAAAATAGGAAAGTTAGAACCAAATATAGGCGAATATAGGCCATTTTAGGCCATTTCACTTGAAAATGAATGAATACGAGTAGTTTGATGCTAGTTTAAGTTATAAACACCTCAAACATCATATATATAGTTAGTTTAATGTGATTATAAGTTGTTTTGATTGAAAATACACAAAATAGGAAAGTTAGAACCAAATATAGGCGAATATAGGCCATTTTAGGCCATTTCACTTGAAAATGAATGAATACGAGTAGTTTGATGCTAGTTTAAGTTATAAACACCTCAAACATCATATATATAGTTAGTTTAATGTGATTATAAGTTGTTTTGATTGAAAATACACAAAATAGGAAAGTTAGAACCAAATATAGGCGAATATAGGCCATTTTAGGCCATTTCACTTGAAAATGAATGAATACGAGTAGTTTGATGCTAGTTTAAGTTATAAACACCTCAAACATCATATATATAGTTAGTTTAATGTGATTATAAGTTGTTTTGATTGAAAATACACAAAATAGGAAAGTTAGAACCAAATATAGGCGAATATAGGCCATTTTAGGCCATTTCACTTGAAAATGAATGAATACGAGTAGTTTGATGCTAGTTTAAGTTATAAACACCTCAAACATCATATATATAGTTAGTTTAATGTGATTATAAGTTGTTTTGATTGAAAATACACAAAATAGGAAAGTTAGAACCAAATATAGGCGAATATAGGCCATTTTAGGCCATTTCACTTGAAAATGAATGAATACGAGTAGTTTGATGCTAGTTTAAGTTATAAACACCTCAAACATCATATATATAGTTAGTTTAATGTGATTATAAGTTGTTTTGATTGAAAATACACAAAATAGGAAAGTTAGAACCAAATATAGGCGAATATAGGCCATTTTAGGCCATTTCACTTGAAAATGAATGAATACGAGTAGTTTGATGCTAGTTTAAGTTATAAACACCTCAAACATCATATATATAGTTAGTTTAATGTGATTATAAGTTGTTTTGATTGAAAATACACAAAATAGGAAAGTTAGAACCAAATATAGGCGAATATAGGCCATTTTAGGCCATTTCACTTGAAAATGAATGAATACGAGTAGTTTGATGCTAGTTTAAGTTATAAACACCTCAAACATCATATATATAGTTAGTTTAATGTGATTATAAGTTGTTTTGATTGAAAATACACAAAATAGGAAAGTTAGAACCAAATATAGGCGAATATAGGCCATTTTAGGCCATTTCACTTGAAAATGAATGAATACGAGTAGTTTGATGCTAGTTTAAGTTATAAACACCTCAAACATCATATATATAGTTAGTTTAATGTGATTATAAGTTGTTTTGATTGAAAATACACAAAATAGGAAAGTTAGAACCAAATATAGGCGAATATAGGCCATTTTAGGCCATTTCACTTGAAAATGAATGAATACGAGTAGTTTGATGCTAGTTTAAGTTATAAACACCTCAAACATCATATATATAGTTAGTTTAATGTGATTATAAGTTGTTTTGATTGAAAATACACAAAATAGGAAAGTTAGAACCAAATATAGGCGAATATAGGCCATTTTAGGCCATTTCACTTGAAAATGAATGAATACGAGTAGTTTGATGCTAGTTTAAGTTATAAACACCTCAAACATCATATATATAGTTAGTTTAATGTGATTATAAGTTGTTTTGATTGAAAATACACAAAATAGGAAAGTTAGAACCAAATATAGGCGAATATAGGCCATTTTAGGCCATTTCACTTGAAAATGAATGAATACGAGTAGTTTGATGCTAGTTTAAGTTATAAACACCTCAAACATCATATATATAGTTAGTTTAATGTGATTATAAGTTGTTTTGATTGAAAATACACAAAATAGGAAAGTTAGAACCAAATATAGGCGAATATAGGCCATTTTAGGCCATTTCACTTGAAAATGAATGAATACGAGTAGTTTGATGCTAGTTTAAGTTATAAACACCTCAAACATCATATATATAGTTAGTTTAATGTGATTATAAGTTGTTTTGATTGAAAATACACAAAATAGGAAAGTTAGAACCAAATATAGGCGAATATAGGCCATTTTAGGCCATTTCACTTGAAAATGAATGAATACGAGTAGTTTGATGCTAGTTTAAGTTATAAACACCTCAAACATCATATATATAGTTAGTTTAATGTGATTATAAGTTGTTTTGATTGAAAATACACAAAATAGGAAAGTTAGAACCAAATATAGGCGAATATAGGCCATTTTAGGCCATTTCACTTGAAAATGAATGAATACGAGTAGTTTGATGCTAGTTTAAGTTATAAACACCTCAAACATCATATATATAGTTAGTTTAATGTGATTATAAGTTGTTTTGATTGAAAATACACAAAATAGGAAAGTTAGAACCAAATATAGGCGAATATAGGCCATTTTAGGCCATTTCACTTGAATATGAATGAATACGAGTAGTTTGATGCTAGTTTAAGTTATAAACACCTCAAACATCATATATATAGTTAGTTTAATGTGATTATAAGTTGTTTTGATTGAAAATACACAAAATAGGAAAGTTAGAACCAAATATAGGCGAATATAGGCCATTTTAGGCCATTTCACTTGAATATGAATGAATACGAGTAGTTTGATGCTAGTTTAAGTTATAAACACCTCAAACATCATATATATAGTTAGTTTAATGTGATTATAAGTTGTTTTGATTGAAAATACACAAAATAGGAAAGTTAGAACCAAATATAGGCGAATATAGGCCATTTTAGGCCATTTCACTTGAAAATGAATGAATACGAGTAGTTTGATGCTAGTTTAAGTTATAAACACCTCAAACATCATATATATAGTTAGTTTAATGTGATTATAAGTTGTTTTGATTGAAAATACACAAAATAGGAAAGTTAGAACCAAATATAGGCGAATATAGGCCATTTTAGGCCATTTCACTTGAAAATGAATGAATACGAGTAGTTTGATGCTAGTTTAAGTTATAAACACCTCAAACATCATATATATAGTTAGTTTAATGTGATTATAAGTTGTTTTGATTGAAAATACACAAAATAGGAAAGTTAGAACCAAATATAGGCGAATATAGGCCATTTTAGGCCATTTCACTTGAAAATGAATGAATACGAGTAGTTTGATGCTAGTTTAAGTTATAAACACCTCAAACATCATATATATAGTTAGTTTAATGTGATTATAAGTTGTTTTGATTGAAAATACACAAAATAGGAAAGTTAGAACCAAATATAGGCGAATATAGGCCATTTTAGGCCATTTCACTTGAAAATGAATGAATACGAGTAGTTTGATGCTAGTTTAAGTTATAAACACCTCAAACATCATATATATAGTTAGTTTAATGTGATTATAAGTTGTTTTGATTGAAAATACACAAAATAGGAAAGTTAGAACCAAATATAGGCGAATATAGGCCATTTTAGGCCATTTCACTTGAAAATGAATGAATACGAGTAGTTTGATGCTAGTTTAAGTTATAAACACCTCAAACATCATATATATAGTTAGTTTAATGTGATTATAAGTTGTTTTGATTGAAAATACACAAAATAGGAAAGTTAGAACCAAATATAGGCGAATATAGGCCATTTTAGGCCATTTCACTTGAAAATGAATGAATACGAGTAGTTTGATGCTAGTTTAAGTTATAAACACCTCAAACATCATATATATAGTTAGTTTAATGTGATTATAAGTTGTTTTGATTGAAAATACACAAAATAGGAAAGTTAGAACCAAATATAGGCGAATATAGGCCATTTTAGGCCATTTCACTTGAAAATGAATGAATACGAGTAGTTTGATGCTAGTTTAAGTTATAAACACCTCAAACATCATATATATAGTTAGTTTAATGTGATTATAAGTTGTTTTGATTGAAAATACACAAAATAGGAAAGTTAGAACCAAATATAGGCGAATATAGGCTATTTTAGGCCATTTCACTTGAATATGAATGAATACGAGTAGTTTGATGCTAGTTTAAGTTATAAACACCTCAAACATCATATATATAGTTAGTTTAATGTGATTATAAGTTGTTTTGATTGAAAATACACAAAATAGGAAAGTTAGAACCAAATATAGGCGAATATAGGCCATTTTAGGCCATTTCACTTGAAAATGAATGAATACGAGTAGTTTGATGCTAGTTTAAGTTATAAACACCTCAAACATCATATATATAGTTAGTTTAATGTGATTATAAGTTGTTTTGATTGAAAATACACAAAATAGGAAAGTTAGAACCAAATATAGGCGAATATAGGCCATTTTAGGCCATTTCACTTGAAAATGAATGAATACGAGTAGTTTGATGCTAGTTTAAGTTATAAACACCTCAAACATCATATATATAGTTAGTTTAATGTGATTATAAGTTGTTTTGATTGAAAATACACAAAATAGGAAAGTTAGAACCAAATATAGGCGAATATAGGCCATTTTAGGCCATTTCACTTGAAAATGAATGAATACGAGTAGTTTGATGCTAGTTTAAGTTATAAACACCTCAAACATCATATATATAGTTAGTTTAATGTGATTATAAGTTGTTTTGATTGAAAATACACAAAATAGGAAAGTTAGAACCAAATATAGGCGAATATAGGCCATTTTAGGCCATTTCACTTGAAAATGAATGAATACGAGTAGTTTGATGCTAGTTTAAGTTATAAACACCTCAAACATCATATATATAGTTAGTTTAATGTGATTATAAGTTGTTTTGATTGAAAATACACAAAATAGGAAAGTTAGAACCAAATATAGGCGAATATAGGCCATTTTAGGCCATTTCACTTGAAAATGAATGAATACGAGTAGTTTGATGCTAGTTTAAGTTATAAACACCTCAAACATCATATATATAGTTAGTTTAATGTGATTATAAGTTGTTTTGATTGAAAATACACAAAATAGGAAAGTTAGAACCAAATATAGGCGAATATAGGCTATTTTAGGCCATTTCACTTGAAAATGAATGAATACGAGTAGTTTGATGCTAGTTTAAGTTATAAACACCTCAAACATCATATATATAGTTAGTTTAATGTGATTATAAGTTGTTTTGATTGAAAATACACAAAATAGGAAAGTTAGAACCAAATATAGGCGAATATAGGCCATTTCACTTGAAAATGAATGAATACGAGTAGTTTGATGCTAGTTTAAGTTATAAACACCTCAAACATCATATATATAGTTAGTTTAATGTGATTATAAGTTGTTTTGATTGAAAATACGCAAAATAGGAAAGTTAGAACCAAATATAGGCGAATATAGGCTATTTTAGGCCATTTCACTTGAATATGAATGAATACGAGTAGTTCGATGCTAGTTTAAGTTATAAACACCTCAAACATCATATATATAGTTAGTTTAATGTGATTATAAGTTGTTTTGATTGAAAATACACAAAATAGGAAAGTTAGAACCAAATATAGGCGAATATAGGCCATTTTAGGCCATTTCACTTGAAAATGAATGAATACGAGTAGTTTGATGCTAGTTTAAGTTATAAACACCTCAAACATCATATATATAGTTAGTTTAATGTGATTATAAGTTGTTTTGATTGAAAATACACAAAATAGGAAAGTTAGAACCAAATATAGGCGAATATAGGCCATTTTAGGCCATTTCACTTGAAAATGAATGAATACGAGTAGTTTGATGCTAGTTTAAGTTATAAACACCTCAAACATCATATATATAGTTAGTTTAATGTGATTATAAGTTGTTTTGATTGAAAATACACAAAATAGGAAAGTTAGAACCAAATATAGGCGAATATAGGCCATTTTAGGCCATTTCACTTGAAAATGAATGAATACGAGTAGTTTGATGCTAGTTTAAGTTATAAACACCTCAAACATCATATATATAGTTAGTTTAATGTGATTATAAGTTGTTTTGATTGAAAATACACAAAATAGGAAAGTTAGAACCAAATATAGGCGAATATAGGCCATTTTAGGCCATTTCACTTGAAAATGAATGAATACGAGTAGTTTGATGCTAGTTTAAGTTATAAACACCTCAAACATCATATATATAGTTAGTTTAATGTGATTATAAGTTGTTTTGATTGAAAATACACAAAATAGGAAAGTTAGAACCAAATATAGGCGAATATAGGCCATTTTAGGCCATTTCACTTGAAAATGAATGAATACGAGTAGTTTGATGCTAGTTTAAGTTATAAACACCTCAAACATCATATATATAGTTAGTTTAATGTGATTATAAGTTGTTTTGATTGAAAATACACAAAATAGGAAAGTTAGAACCAAATATAGGCGAATATAGGCCATTTTAGGCCATTTCACTTGAAAATGAATGAATACGAGTAGTTTGATGCTAGTTTAAGTTATAAACACCTCAAACATCATATATATAGTTAGTTTAATGTGATTATAAGTTGTTTTGATTGAAAATACACAAAATAGGAAAGTTAGAACCAAATATAGGCGAATATAGGCCATTTTAGGCCATTTCACTTGAAAATGAATGAATACGAGTAGTTTGATGCTAGTTTAAGTTATAAACACCTCAAACATCATATATATAGTTAGTTTAATGTGATTATAAGTTGTTTTGATTGAAAATACACAAAATAGGAAAGTTAGAACCAAATATAGGCGAATATAGGCCATTTTAGGCCATTTCACTTGAAAATGAATGAATACGAGTAGTTTGATGCTAGTTTAAGTTATAAACACCTCAAACATCATATATATAGTTAGTTTAATGTGATTATAAGTTGTTTTGATTGAAAATACACAAAATAGGAAAGTTAGAACCAAATATAGGCGAATATAGGCCATTTTAGGCCATTTCACTTGAAAATGAATGAATACGAGTAGTTTGATGCTAGTTTAAGTTATAAACACCTCAAACATCATATATATAGTTAGTTTAATGTGATTATAAGTTGTTTTGATTGAAAATACACAAAATAGGAAAGTTAGAACCAAATATAGGCGAATATAGGCCATTTTAGGCCATTTCACTTGAAAATGAATGAATACGAGTAGTTTGATGCTAGTTTAAGTTATAAACACCTCAAACATCATATATATAGTTAGTTTAATGTGATTATAAGTTGTTTTGATTGAAAATACACAAAATAGGAAAGTTAGAACCAAATATAGGCGAATATAGGCCATTTTAGGCCATTTCACTTGAAAATGAATGAATACGAGTAGTTTGATGCTAGTTTAAGTTATAAACACCTCAAACATCATATATATAGTTAGTTTAATGTGATTATAAGTTGTTTTGATTGAAAATACACAAAATAGGAAAGTTAGAACCAAATATAGGCGAATATAGGCCATTTTAGGCCATTTCACTTGAAAATGAATGAATACGAGTAGTTTGATGCTAGTTTAAGTTATAAACACCTCAAACATCATATATATAGTTAGTTTAATGTGATTATAAGTTGTTTTGATTGAAAATACACAAAATAGGAAAGTTAGAACCAAATATAGGCGAATATAGGCCATTTTAGGCCATTTCACTTGAAAATGAATGAATACGAGTAGTTTGATGCTAGTTTAAGTTATAAACACCTCAAACATCATATATATAGTTAGTTTAATGTGATTATAAGTTGTTTTGATTGAAAATACACAAAATAGGAAAGTTAGAACCAAATATAGGCGAATATAGGCCATTTTAGGCCATTTCACTTGAAAATGAATGAATACGAGTAGTTTGATGCTAGTTTAAGTTATAAACACCTCAAACATCATATATATAGTTAGTTTAATGTGATTATAAGTTGTTTTGATTGAAAATACACAAAATAGGAAAGTTAGAACCAAATATAGGCGAATATAGGCCATTTTAGGCCATTTCACTTGAAAATGAATGAATACGAGTAGTTTGATGCTAGTTTAAGTTATAAACACCTCAAACATCATATATATAGTTAGTTTAATGTGATTATAAGTTGTTTTGATTGAAAATACACAAAATAGGAAAGTTAGAACCAAATATAGGCGAATATAGGCCATTTTAGGCCATTTCACTTGAAAATGAATGAATACGAGTAGTTTGATGCTAGTTTAAGTTATAAACACCTCAAACATCATATATATAGTTAGTTTAATGTGATTATAAGTTGTTTTGATTGAAAATACACAAAATAGGAAAGTTAGAACCAAATATAGGCGAATATAGGCCATTTTAGGCCATTTCACTTGAAAATGAATGAATACGAGTAGTTTGATGCTAGTTTAAGTTATAAACACCTCAAACATCATATATATAGTTAGTTTAATGTGATTATAAGTTGTTTTGATTGAAAATACACAAAATAGGAAAGTTAGAACCAAATATAGGCGAATATAGGCCATTTTAGGCCATTTCACTTGAAAATGAATGAATACGAGTAGTTTGATGCTAGTTTAAGTTATAAACACCTCAAACATCATATATATAGTTAGTTTAATGTGATTATAAGTTGTTTTGATTGAAAATACACAAAATAGGAAAGTTAGAACCAAATATAGGCGAATATAGGCCATTTTAGGCCATTTCACTTGAAAATGAATGAATACGAGTAGTTTGATGCTAGTTTAAGTTATAAACACCTCAAACATCATATATATAGTTAGTTTAATGTGATTATAAGTTGTTTTGATTGAAAATACACAAAATAGGAAAGTTAGAACCAAATATAGGCGAATATAGGCCATTTTAGGCCATTTCACTTGAAAATGAATGAATACGAGTAGTTTGATGCTAGTTTAAGTTATAAACACCTCAAACATCATATATATAGTTAGTTTAATGTGATTATAAGTTGTTTTGATTGAAAATACACAAAATAGGAAAGTTAGAACCAAATATAGGCGAATATAGGCCATTTTAGGCCATTTCACTTGAAAATGAATGAATACGAGTAGTTTGATGCTAGTTTAAGTTATAAACACCTCAAACATCATATATATAGTTAGTTTAATGTGATTATAAGTTGTTTTGATTGAAAATACACAAAATAGGAAAGTTAGAACCAAATATAGGCGAATATAGGCCATTTTAGGCCATTTCACTTGAAAATGAATGAATACGAGTAGTTTGATGCTAGTTTAAGTTATAAACACCTCAAACATCATATATATAGTTAGTTTAATGTGATTATAAGTTGTTTTGATTGAAAATACACAAAATAGGAAAGTTAGAACCAAATATAGGCGAATATAGGCCATTTTAGGCCATTTCACTTGAAAATGAATGAATACGAGTAGTTTGATGCTAGTTTAAGTTATAAACACCTCAAACATCATATATATAGTTAGTTTAATGTGATTATAAGTTGTTTTGATTGAAAATACACAAAATAGGAAAGTTAGAACCAAATATAGGCGAATATAGGCCATTTTAGGCCATTTCACTTGAAAATGAATGAATACGAGTAGTTTGATGCTAGTTTAAGTTATAAACACCTCAAACATCATATATATAGTTAGTTTAATGTGATTATAAGTTGTTTTGATTGAAAATACACAAAATAGGAAAGTTAGAACCAAATATAGGCGAATATAGGCCATTTTAGGCCATTTCACTTGAAAATGAATGAATACGAGTAGTTTGATGCTAGTTTAAGTTATAAACACCTCAAACATCATATATATAGTTAGTTTAATGTGATTATAAGTTGTTTTGATTGAAAATACACAAAATAGGAAAGTTAGAACCAAATATAGGCGAATATAGGCCATTTTAGGCCATTTCACTTGAAAATGAATGAATACGAGTAGTTTGATGCTAGTTTAAGTTATAAACACCTCAAACATCATATATATAGTTAGTTTAATGTGATTATAAGTTGTTTTGATTGAAAATACACAAAATAGGAAAGTTAGAACCAAATATAGGCGAATATAGGCCATTTTAGGCCATTTCACTTGAAAATGAATGAATACGAGTAGTTTGATGCTAGTTTAAGTTATAAACACCTCAAACATCATATATATAGTTAGTTTAATGTGATTATAAGTTGTTTTGATTGAAAATACACAAAATAGGAAAGTTAGAACCAAATATAGGCGAATATAGGCCATTTTAGGCCATTTCACTTGAAAATGAATGAATACGAGTAGTTTGATGCTAGTTTAAGTTATAAACACCTCAAACATCATATATATAGTTAGTTTAATGTGATTATAAGTTGTTTTGATTGAAAATACACAAAATAGGAAAGTTAGAACCAAATATAGGCGAATATAGGCCATTTTAGGCCATTTCACTTGAAAATGAATGAATACGAGTAGTTTGATGCTAGTTTAAGTTATAAACACCTCAAACATCATATATATAGTTAGTTTAATGTGATTATAAGTTGTTTTGATTGAAAATACACAAAATAGGAAAGTTAGAACCAAATATAGGCGAATATAGGCCATTTTAGGCCATTTCACTTGAAAATGAATGAATACGAGTAGTTTGATGCTAGTTTAAGTTATAAACACCTCAAACATCATATATATAGTTAGTTTAATGTGATTATAAGTTGTTTTGATTGAAAATACACAAAATAGGAAAGTTAGAACCAAATATAGGCGAATATAGGCCATTTTAGGCCATTTCACTTGAAAATGAATGAATACGAGTAGTTTGATGCTAGTTTAAGTTATAAACACCTCAAACATCATATATATAGTTAGTTTAATGTGATTATAAGTTGTTTTGATTGAAAATACACAAAATAGGAAAGTTAGAACCAAATATAGGCGAATATAGGCCATTTTAGGCCATTTCACTTGAAAATGAATGAATACGAGTAGTTTGATGCTAGTTTAAGTTATAAACACCTCAAACATCATATATATAGTTAGTTTAATGTGATTATAAGTTGTTTTGATTGAAAATACACAAAATAGGAAAGTTAGAACCAAATATAGGCGAATATAGGCCATTTTAGGCCATTTCACTTGAAAATGAATGAATACGAGTAGTTTGATGCTAGTTTAAGTTATAAACACCTCAAACATCATATATATAGTTAGTTTAATGTGATTATAAGTTGTTTTGATTGAAAATACACAAAATAGGAAAGTTAGAACCAAATATAGGCGAATATAGGCCATTTTAGGCCATTTCACTTGAAAATGAATGAATACGAGTAGTTTGATGCTAGTTTAAGTTATAAACACCTCAAACATCATATATATAGTTAGTTTAATGTGATTATAAGTTGTTTTGATTGAAAATACACAAAATAGGAAAGTTAGAACCAAATATAGGCGAATATAGGCCATTTTAGGCCATTTCACTTGAAAATGAATGAATACGAGTAGTTTGATGCTAGTTTAAGTTATAAACACCTCAAACATCATATATATAGTTAGTTTAATGTGATTATAAGTTGTTTTGATTGAAAATACACAAAATAGGAAAGTTAGAACCAAATATAGGCGAATATAGGCCATTTTAGGCCATTTCACTTGAAAATGAATGAATACGAGTAGTTTGATGCTAGTTTAAGTTATAAACACCTCAAACATCATATATATAGTTAGTTTAATGTGATTATAAGTTGTTTTGATTGAAAATACACAAAATAGGAAAGTTAGAACCAAATATAGGCTAATATAGGCCATTTTAGGCCATTTCACTTGAATATGAATGAATACGAGTAGTTTGATGCTAGTTTAAGTTATAAACACCTCAAACATCATATATATAGTTAGTTTAATGTGATTATAAGTTGTTTTGATTGAAAATACACAAAATAGGAAAGTTAGAACCAAATATAGGCGAATATAGGCCATTTTAGGCCATTTCACTTGAAAATGAATGAATACGAGTAGTTTGATGCTAGTTTAAGTTATAAACACCTCAAACATCATATATATAGTTAGTTTAATGTGATTATAAGTTGTTTTGATTGAAAATACACAAAATAGGAAAGTTAGAACCAAATATAGGCGAATATAGGCCATTTTAGGCCATTTCACTTGAAAATGAATGAATACGAGTAGTTTGATGCTAGTTTAAGTTATAAACACCTCAAACATCATATATATAGTTAGTTTAATGTGATTATAAGTTGTTTTGATTGAAAATACACAAAATAGGAAAGTTAGAACCAAATATAGGCGAATATAGGCCATTTTAGGCCATTTCACTTGAAAATGAATGAATACGAGTAGTTTGATGCTAGTTTAAGTTATAAACACCTCAAACATCATATATATAGTTAGTTTAATGTGATTATAAGTTGTTTTGATTGAAAATACACAAAATAGGAAAGTTAGAACCAAATATAGGCGAATATAGGCCATTTTAGGCCATTTCACTTGAAAATGAATGAATACGAGTAGTTTGATGCTAGTTTAAGTTATAAACACCTCAAACATCATATATATAGTTAGTTTAATGTGATTATAAGTTGTTTTGATTGAAAATACACAAAATAGGAAAGTTAGAACCAAATATAGGCGAATATAGGCCATTTTAGGCCATTTCACTTGAATATGAATGAATACGAGTAGTTTGATGCTAGTTTAAGTTATAAACA
>CANSNZ010000962.1:0-22500 GCA_947646795.1 Beta lomatogona
AGTTTGATGCTAGTTTAAGTTATAAACACCTCAAACATCATATATATAGTTAGTTTAATGTGATTATAAGTTGTTTTGATTGAAAATACACAAAATAGGAAAGTTAGAACCAAATATAGGCGAATATAGGCCATTTTAGGCCATTTCACTTGAAAATGAATGAATACGAGTAGTTTGATGCTAGTTTAAGTTATAAACACCTCAAACATCATATATATAGTTAGTTTAATGTGATTATAAGTTGTTTTGATTGAAAATACACAAAATAGGAAAGTTAGAACCAAATATAGGCGAATATAGGCCATTTTAGGCCATTTCACTTGAAAATGAATGAATACGAGTAGTTTGATGCTAGTTTAAGTTATAAACACCTCAAACATCATATATATAGTTAGTTTAATGTGATTATAAGTTGTTTTGATTGAAAATACACAAAATAGGAAAGTTAGAACCAAATATAGGCGAATATAGGCCATTTTAGGCCATTTCACTTGAAAATGAATGAATACGAGTAGTTTGATGCTAGTTTAAGTTATAAACACCTCAAACATCATATATATAGTTAGTTTAATGTGATTATAAGTTGTTTTGATTGAAAATACACAAAATAGGAAAGTTAGAACCAAATATAGGCGAATATAGGCCATTTTAGGCCATTTCACTTGAAAATGAATGAATACGAGTAGTTTGATGCTAGTTTAAGTTATAAACACCTCAAACATCATATATATAGTTAGTTTAATGTGATTATAAGTTGTTTTGATTGAAAATACACAAAATAGGAAAGTTAGAACCAAATATAGGCGAATATAGGCCATTTTAGGCCATTTCACTTGAAAATGAATGAATACGAGTAGTTTGATGCTAGTTTAAGTTATAAACACCTCAAACATCATATATATAGTTAGTTTAATGTGATTATAAGTTGTTTTGATTGAAAATACACAAAATAGGAAAGTTAGAACCAAATATAGGCGAATATAGGCCATTTTAGGCCATTTCACTTGAAAATGAATGAATACGAGTAGTTTGATGCTAGTTTAAGTTATAAACACCTCAAACATCATATATATAGTTAGTTTAATGTGATTATAAGTTGTTTTGATTGAAAATACACAAAATAGGAAAGTTAGAACCAAATATAGGCGAATATAGGCCATTTTAGGCCATTTCACTTGAAAATGAATGAATACGAGTAGTTTGATGCTAGTTTAAGTTATAAACACCTCAAACATCATATATATAGTTAGTTTAATGTGATTATAAGTTGTTTTGATTGAAAATACACAAAATAGGAAAGTTAGAACCAAATATAGGCGAATATAGGCCATTTTAGGCCATTTCACTTGAAAATGAATGAATACGAGTAGTTTGATGCTAGTTTAAGTTATAAACACCTCAAACATCATATATATAGTTAGTTTAATGTGATTATAAGTTGTTTTGATTGAAAATACACAAAATAGGAAAGTTAGAACCAAATATAGGCGAATATAGGCCATTTTAGGCCATTTCACTTGAAAATGAATGAATACGAGTAGTTTGATGCTAGTTTAAGTTATAAACACCTCAAACATCATATATATAGTTAGTTTAATGTGATTATAAGTTGTTTTGATTGAAAATACACAAAATAGGAAAGTTAGAACCAAATATAGGCGAATATAGGCCATTTTAGGCCATTTCACTTGAAAATGAATGAATACGAGTAGTTTGATGCTAGTTTAAGTTATAAACACCTCAAACATCATATATATAGTTAGTTTAATGTGATTATAAGTTGTTTTGATTGAAAATACACAAAATAGGAAAGTTAGAACCAAATATAGGCGAATATAGGCCATTTTAGGCCATTTCACTTGAAAATGAATGAATACGAGTAGTTTGATGCTAGTTTAAGTTATAAACACCTCAAACATCATATATATAGTTAGTTTAATGTGATTATAAGTTGTTTTGATTGAAAATACACAAAATAGGAAAGTTAGAACCAAATATAGGCGAATATAGGCCATTTTAGGCCATTTCACTTGAAAATGAATGAATACGAGTAGTTTGATGCTAGTTTAAGTTATAAACACCTCAAACATCATATATATAGTTAGTTTAATGTGATTATAAGTTGTTTTGATTGAAAATACACAAAATAGGAAAGTTAGAACCAAATATAGGCGAATATAGGCCATTTTAGGCCATTTCACTTGAAAATGAATGAATACGAGTAGTTTGATGCTAGTTTAAGTTATAAACACCTCAAACATCATATATATAGTTAGTTTAATGTGATTATAAGTTGTTTTGATTGAAAATACACAAAATAGGAAAGTTAGAACCAAATATAGGCGAATATAGGCCATTTTAGGCCATTTCACTTGAAAATGAATGAATACGAGTAGTTTGATGCTAGTTTAAGTTATAAACACCTCAAACATCATATATATAGTTAGTTTAATGTGATTATAAGTTGTTTTGATTGAAAATACACAAAATAGGAAAGTTAGAACCAAATATAGGCGAATATAGGCCATTTTAGGCCATTTCACTTGAAAATGAATGAATACGAGTAGTTTGATGCTAGTTTAAGTTATAAACACCTCAAACATCATATATATAGTTAGTTTAATGTGATTATAAGTTGTTTTGATTGAAAATACACAAAATAGGAAAGTTAGAACCAAATATAGGCGAATATAGGCCATTTTAGGCCATTTCACTTGAAAATGAATGAATACGAGTAGTTTGATGCTAGTTTAAGTTATAAACACCTCAAACATCATATATATAGTTAGTTTAATGTGATTATAAGTTGTTTTGATTGAAAATACACAAAATAGGAAAGTTAGAACCAAATATAGGCGAATATAGGCCATTTTAGGCCATTTCACTTGAAAATGAATGAATACGAGTAGTTTGATGCTAGTTTAAGTTATAAACACCTCAAACATCATATATATAGTTAGTTTAATGTGATTATAAGTTGTTTTGATTGAAAATACACAAAATAGGAAAGTTAGAACCAAATATAGGCGAATATAGGCCATTTTAGGCCATTTCACTTGAAAATGAATGAATACGAGTAGTTTGATGCTAGTTTAAGTTATAAACACCTCAAACATCATATATATAGTTAGTTTAATGTGATTATAAGTTGTTTTGATTGAAAATACACAAAATAGGAAAGTTAGAACCAAATATAGGCGAATATAGGCCATTTTAGGCCATTTCACTTGAAAATGAATGAATACGAGTAGTTTGATGCTAGTTTAAGTTATAAACACCTCAAACATCATATATATAGTTAGTTTAATGTGATTATAAGTTGTTTTGATTGAAAATACACAAAATAGGAAAGTTAGAACCAAATATAGGCGAATATAGGCCATTTTAGGCCATTTCACTTGAAAATGAATGAATACGAGTAGTTTGATGCTAGTTTAAGTTATAAACACCTCAAACATCATATATATAGTTAGTTTAATGTGATTATAAGTTGTTTTGATTGAAAATACACAAAATAGGAAAGTTAGAACCAAATATAGGCGAATATAGGCCATTTTAGGCCATTTCACTTGAAAATGAATGAATACGAGTAGTTTGATGCTAGTTTAAGTTATAAACACCTCAAACATCATATATATAGTTAGTTTAATGTGATTATAAGTTGTTTTGATTGAAAATACACAAAATAGGAAAGTTAGAACCAAATATAGGCGAATATAGGCCATTTTAGGCCATTTCACTTGAAAATGAATGAATACGAGTAGTTTGATGCTAGTTTAAGTTATAAACACCTCAAACATCATATATATAGTTAGTTTAATGTGATTATAAGTTGTTTTGATTGAAAATACACAAAATAGGAAAGTTAGAACCAAATATAGGCGAATATAGGCCATTTTAGGCCATTTCACTTGAAAATGAATGAATACGAGTAGTTTGATGCTAGTTTAAGTTATAAACACCTCAAACATCATATATATAGTTAGTTTAATGTGATTATAAGTTGTTTTGATTGAAAATACACAAAATAGGAAAGTTAGAACCAAATATAGGCGAATATAGGCCATTTTAGGCCATTTCACTTGAAAATGAATGAATACGAGTAGTTTGATGCTAGTTTAAGTTATAAACACCTCAAACATCATATATATAGTTAGTTTAATGTGATTATAAGTTGTTTTGATTGAAAATACACAAAATAGGAAAGTTAGAACCAAATATAGGCGAATATAGGCCATTTTAGGCCATTTCACTTGAAAATGAATGAATACGAGTAGTTTGATGCTAGTTTAAGTTATAAACACCTCAAACATCATATATATAGTTAGTTTAATGTGATTATAAGTTGTTTTGATTGAAAATACACAAAATAGGAAAGTTAGAACCAAATATAGGCGAATATAGGCCATTTTAGGCCATTTCACTTGAAAATGAATGAATACGAGTAGTTTGATGCTAGTTTAAGTTATAAACACCTCAAACATCATATATATAGTTAGTTTAATGTGATTATAAGTTGTTTTGATTGAAAATACACAAAATAGGAAAGTTAGAACCAAATATAGGCGAATATAGGCCATTTTAGGCCATTTCACTTGAAAATGAATGAATACGAGTAGTTTGATGCTAGTTTAAGTTATAAACACCTCAAACATCATATATATAGTTAGTTTAATGTGATTATAAGTTGTTTTGATTGAAAATACACAAAATAGGAAAGTTAGAACCAAATATAGGCGAATATAGGCCATTTTAGGCCATTTCACTTGAAAATGAATGAATACGAGTAGTTTGATGCTAGTTTAAGTTATAAACACCTCAAACATCATATATATAGTTAGTTTAATGTGATTATAAGTTGTTTTGATTGAAAATACACAAAATAGGAAAGTTAGAACCAAATATAGGCGAATATAGGCCATTTTAGGCCATTTCACTTGAAAATGAATGAATACGAGTGTTTGATTATTTGTTGTTTTTGAAAAATAGAGTTAAATATGTTGTTTTGGCCTTTCACTTGAAAATGAATGAATACGAGTAGTTTGATGCTAGTTTAAGTTATAAACACCTCAAACATCATATATATAGTTAGTTTAATGTGATTATAAGTTGTTTTGATTGAAAATACACAAAATAGGAAAGTTAGAACCAAATATAGGCGAATATAGGCCATTTTAGGCCATTTCACTTGAATATGAATGAATACGAGTAGTTTGATGCTAGTTTAAGTTATAAACACCTCAAACATCATATATATAGTTAGTTTAATGTGATTATAAGTTGTTTTGATTGAAAATACACAAAATAGGAAAGTTAGAACCAAATATAGGCGAATATAGGCCATTTTAGGCCATTTCACTTGAAAATGAATGAATACGAGTAGTTTGATGCTAGTTTAAGTTATAAACACCTCAAACATCATATATATAGTTAGTTTAATGTGATTATAAGTTGTTTTGATTGAAAATACACAAAATAGGAAAGTTAGAACCAAATATAGGCGAATATAGGCCATTTTAGGCCATTTCACTTGAAAATGAATGAATACGAGTAGTTTGATGCTAGTTTAAGTTATAAACACCTCAAACATCATATATATAGTTATTTTAATGTGATTATAAGTTGTTTTGATTGAAAATACACAAAATAGGAAAGTTAGAACCAAATATAGGCGAATATAGGCCATTTTAGGCCATTTCACTTGAATATGAATGAATACGAGTAGTTTGATGCTAGTTTAAGTTATAAACACCTCAAACATCATATATATAGTTAGTTTAATGTGATTATAAGTTGTTTTGATTGAAAATACACAAAATAGGAAAGTTAGAACCAAATATAGGCGAATATAGGCCATTTTAGGCCATTTCACTTGAAAATGAATGAATACGAGTAGTTTGATGCTAGTTTAAGTTATAAACACCTCAAACATCATATATATAGTTATTTTAATGTGATTATAAGTTGTTTTGATTGAAAATACACAAAATAGGAAAGTTAGAACCAAATATAGGCGAATATAGGCCATTTTAGGCCATTTCACTTGAATATGAATGAATACGAGTAGTTTGATGCTAGTTTAAGTTATAAACACCTCAAACATCATATATATAGTTAGTTTAATGTGATTATAAGTTGTTTTGATTGAAAATACACAAAATAGGAAAGTTAGAACCAAATATAGGCGAATATAGGCCATTTTAGGCCATTTCACTTGAAAATGAATGAATACGAGTAGTTTGATGCTAGTTTAAGTTATAAACACCTCAAACATCATATATATAGTTAGTTTAATGTGATTATAAGTTGTTTTGATTGAAAATACACAAAATAGGAAAGTTAGAACCAAATATAGGCGAATATAGGCCATTTCACTTGAAAATGAATGAATACGAGTAGTTTGATGCTAGTTTAAGTTATAAACACCTCAAACATCATATATATAGTTAGTTTAATGTGATTATAAGTTGTTTTGATTGAAAATACACAAAATAGGAAAGTTAGAACCAAATATAGGCGAATATAGTCCATTTCACTTGAAAATGAATGAATACGAGTAGTTTGATGCTAGTTTAAGTTATAAACACCTCAAACATCATATATATAGTTATTTTAATGTGATTATAAGTTGTTTTGATTGAAAATACACAAAATAGGAAAGTTAGAACCAAATATAGGCGAATATAGGCCATTTTAGGCCATTTCACTTGAATATGAATGAATACGAGTAGTTTGATGCTAGTTTAAGTTATAAACACCTCAAACATCATATATATAGTTAGTTTAATGTGATTATAAGTTGTTTTGATTGAAAATACACAAAATAGGAAAGTTAGAACCAAATATAGGCGAATATAGGCCATTTTAGGCCATTTCACTTGAAAATGAATGAATACGAGTAGTTTGATGCTAGTTTAAGTTATAAACACCTCAAACATCATATATATAGTTAGTTTAATGTGATTATAAGTTGTTTTGATTGAAAATACACAAAATAGGAAAGTTAGAACCAAATATAGGCGAATATAGGCCATTTTAGGCCATTTCACTTGAAAATGAATGAATACGAGTAGTTTGATGCTAGTTTAAGTTATAAACACCTCAAACATCATATATATAGTTAGTTTAATGTGATTATAAGTTGTTTTGATTGAAAATACACAAAATAGGAAAGTTAGAACCAAATATAGGCGAATATAGGCCATTTTAGGCCATTTCACTTGAAAATGAATGAATACGAGTAGTTTGATGCTAGTTTAAGTTATAAACACCTCAAACATCATATATATAGTTAGTTTAATGTGATTATAAGTTGTTTTGATTGAAAATACACAAAATAGGAAAGTTAGAACCAAATATAGGCGAATATAGGCCATTTCACTTGAAAATGAATGAATACGAGTAGTTTGATGCTAGTTTAAGTTATAAACACCTCAAACATCATATATATAGTTAGTTTAATGTGATTATAAGTTGTTTTGATTGAAAATACACAAAATAGGAAAGTTAGAACCAAATATAGGCGAATATAGGCCATTTCACTTGAAAATGAATGAATACGAGTAGTTTGATGCTAGTTTAAGTTATAAACACCTCAAACATCATATATATAGTTAGTTTAATGTGATTATAAGTTGTTTTGATTGAAAATACACAAAATAGGAAAGTTAGAACCAAATATAGGCGAATATAGGCCATTTTAGGCCATTTCACTTGAATATGAATGAATACGAGTAGTTTGATGCTAGTTTAAGTTATAAACACCTCAAACATCATATATATAGTTAGTTTAATGTGATTATAAGTTGTTTTGATTGAAAATACACAAAATAGGAAAGTTAGAACCAAATATAGGCGAATATAGGCCATTTTAGGCCATTTCACTTGAAAATGAATGAATACGAGTAGTTTGATGCTAGTTTAAGTTATAAACACCTCAAACATCATATATATAGTTAGTTTAATGTGATTATAAGTTGTTTTGATTGAA
The DNA here is from genome assembly GCA_947646795.1 of Beta lomatogona. NCBI lineage: Eukaryota > Viridiplantae > Streptophyta > Magnoliopsida > Caryophyllales > Amaranthaceae > Beta > Beta lomatogona. Next base: position 7,991 of record CANSNZ010000962.1, read on the forward strand.
AATACACAAAATAGGAAAGTTAGAACCAAATATAGGCGAATATAGGCCATTTTAGGCCATTTCACTTGAAAATGAATGAATACGAGTAGTTTGATGCTAGTTTAAGTTATAAACACCTCAAACATCATATATATAGTTAGTTTAATGTGATTATAAGTTGTTTTGATTGAAAATACACAAAATAGGAAAGTTAGAACCAAATATAGGCGAATATAGGCCATTTTAGGCCATTTCACTTGAAAATGAATGAATACGAGTAGTTTGATGCTAGTTTAAGTTATAAACACCTCAAACATCATATATATAGTTAGTTTAATGTGATTATAAGTTGTTTTGATTGAAAATACACAAAATAGGAAAGTTAGAACCAAATATAGGCGAATATAGGCCATTTTAGGCCATTTCACTTGAAAATGAATGAATACGAGTAGTTTGATGCTAGTTTAAGTTATAAACACCTCAAACATCATATATATAGTTAGTTTAATGTGATTATAAGTTGTTTTGATTGAAAATACACAAAATAGGAAAGTTAGAACCAAATATAGGCGAATATAGGCCATTTTAGGCCATTTCACTTGAAAATGAATGAATACGAGTAGTTTGATGCTAGTTTAAGTTATAAACACCTCAAACATCATATATATAGTTATTTTAATGTGATTATAAGTTGTTTTGATTGAAAATACACAAAATAGGAAAGTTAGAACCAAATATAGGCGAATATAGGCCATTTTAGGCCATTTCACTTGAATATGAATGAATACGAGTAGTTTGATGCTAGTTTAAGTTATAAACACCTCAAACATCATATATATAGTTAGTTTAATGTGATTATAAGTTGTTTTGATTGAAAATACACAAAATAGGAAAGTTAGAACCAAATATAGGCGAATATAGGCCATTTTAGGCCATTTCACTTGAAAATGAATGAATACGAGTAGTTTGATGCTAGTTTAAGTTATAAACACCTCAAACATCATATATATAGTTAGTTTAATGTGATTATAAGTTGTTTTGATTGAAAATACACAAAATAGGAAAGTTAGAACCAAATATAGGCGAATATAGGCCATTTCACTTGAAAATGAATGAATACGAGTAGTTTGATGCTAGTTTAAGTTATAAACACCTCAAACATCATATATATAGTTAGTTTAATGTGATTATAAGTTGTTTTGATTGAAAATACACAAAATAGGAAAGTTAGAACCAAATATAGGCGAATATAGGCCATTTTAGGCCATTTCACTTGAAAATGAATGAATACGAGTAGTTTGATGCTAGTTTAAGTTATAAACACCTCAAACATCATATATATAGTTATTTTAATGTGATTATAAGTTGTTTTGATTGAAAATACACAAAATAGGAAAGTTAGAACCAAATATAGGCGAATATAGGCCATTTTAGGCCATTTCACTTGAAAATGAATGAATACGAGTAGTTTGATGCTAGTTTAAGTTATAAACACCTCAAACATCATATATATAGTTAGTTTAATGTGATTATAAGTTGTTTTGATTGAAAATACACAAAATAGGAAAGTTAGAACCAAATATAGGCGAATATAGGCCATTTTAGGCCATTTCACTTGAAAATGAATGAATACGAGTAGTTTGATGCTAGTTTAAGTTATAAACACCTCAAACATCATATATATAGTTAGTTTAATGTGATTATAAGTTGTTTTGATTGAAAATACACAAAATAGGAAAGTTAGAACCAAATATAGGCGAATATAGGCCATTTTAGGCCATTTCACTTGAAAATGAATGAATACGAGTAGTTTGATGCTAGTTTAAGTTATAAACACCTCAAACATCATATATATAGTTAGTTTAATGTGATTATAAGTTGTTTTGATTGAAAATACACAAAATAGGAAAGTTAGAACCAAATATAGGCGAATATAGGCCATTTTAGGCCATTTCACTTGAAAATGAATGAATACGAGTAGTTTGATGCTAGTTTAAGTTATAAACACCTCAAACATCATATATATAGTTAGTTTAATGTGATTATAAGTTGTTTTGATTGAAAATACACAAAATAGGAAAGTTAGAACCAAATATAGGCGAATATAGGCCATTTTAGGCCATTTCACTTGAAAATGAATGAATACGAGTAGTTTGATGCTAGTTTAAGTTATAAACACCTCAAACATCATATATATAGTTAGTTTAATGTGATTATAAGTTGTTTTGATTGAAAATACACAAAATAGGAAAGTTAGAACCAAATATAGGCGAATATAGGCCATTTTAGGCCATTTCACTTGAAAATGAATGAATACGAGTAGTTTGATGCTAGTTTAAGTTATAAACACCTCAAACATCATATATATAGTTAGTTTAATGTGATTATAAGTTGTTTTGATTGAAAATACACAAAATAGGAAAGTTAGAACCAAATATAGGCGAATATAGGCCATTTTAGGCCATTTCACTTGAAAATGAATGAATACGAGTAGTTTGATGCTAGTTTAAGTTATAAACACCTCAAACATCATATATATAGTTAGTTTAATGTGATTATAAGTTGTTTTGATTGAAAATACACAAAATAGGAAAGTTAGAACCAAATATAGGCGAATATAGGCCATTTTAGGCCATTTCACTTGAAAATGAATGAATACGAGTAGTTTGATGCTAGTTTAAGTTATAAACACCTCAAACATCATATATATAGTTAGTTTAATGTGATTATAAGTTGTTTTGATTGAAAATACACAAAATAGGAAAGTTAGAACCAAATATAGGCGAATATAGGCCATTTTAGGCCATTTCACTTGAAAATGAATGAATACGAGTAGTTTGATGCTAGTTTAAGTTATAAACACCTCAAACATCATATATATAGTTAGTTTAATGTGATTATAAGTTGTTTTGATTGAAAATACACAAAATAGGAAAGTTAGAACCAAATATAGGCGAATATAGGCCATTTTAGGCCATTTCACTTGAAAATGAATGAATACGAGTAGTTTGATGCTAGTTTAAGTTATAAACACCTCAAACATCATATATATAGTTAGTTTAATGTGATTATAAGTTGTTTTGATTGAAAATACACAAAATAGGAAAGTTAGAACCAAATATAGGCGAATATAGGCCATTTTAGGCCATTTCACTTGAAAATGAATGAATACGAGTAGTTTGATGCTAGTTTAAGTTATAAACACCTCAAACATCATATATATAGTTAGTTTAATGTGATTATAAGTTGTTTTGATTGAAAATACACAAAATAGGAAAGTTAGAACCAAATATAGGCGAATATAGGCCATTTTAGGCCATTTCACTTGAAAATGAATGAATACGAGTAGTTTGATGCTAGTTTAAGTTATAAACACCTCAAACATCATATATATAGTTAGTTTAATGTGATTATAAGTTGTTTTGATTGAAAATACACAAAATAGGAAAGTTAGAACCAAATATAGGCGAATATAGGCCATTTTAGGCCATTTCACTTGAAAATGAATGAATACGAGTAGTTTGATGCTAGTTTAAGTTATAAACACCTCAAACATCATATATATAGTTAGTTTAATGTGATTATAAGTTGTTTTGATTGAAAATACACAAAATAGGAAAGTTAGAACCAAATATAGGCGAATATAGGCCATTTTAGGCCATTTCACTTGAAAATGAATGAATACGAGTAGTTTGATGCTAGTTTAAGTTATAAACACCTCAAACATCATATATATAGTTAGTTTAATGTGATTATAAGTTGTTTTGATTGAAAATACACAAAATAGGAAAGTTAGAACCATAATATAGGCCATTATAGGCCATTTCACTTGAAAATGAATGAATACGAGTAGTTTGATGCTAGTTTAAGTTATAAACACCTCAAACATCATATATATAGTTAGTTTAATGTGATTATAAGTTGTTTTGATTGAAAATACACAAAATAGGAAAGTTAGAACCAAATATAGGCGAATATAGGCCATTTTAGGCCATTTCACTTGAAAATGAATGAATACGAGTAGTTTGATGCTAGTTTAAGTTATAAACACCTAAAACATCATATATATAGTTATTTTAATGTGATTATAAGTTTTTTTGATTGAAAATACACAAAATAGGAAAGTTAGAACCAAATATAGGCGAATATAGGCCATTATAGGCCATTTCACTTGAATATGAATGAATACGAGTAGTTTGATGCTAGTTTAAGTTATAAACACCTCAAACATCATATATATAGTTAGTTTAATGTGATTATAAGTTGTTTTGATTGAAAATACACAAAATAGGAAAGTTAGAACCAAATATAGGCGAATATAGGCCATTTTAGGCCATTTCACTTGAAAATGAATGAATACGAGTAGTTTGATGCTAGTTTAAGTTATAAACACCTCAAACATCATATATATAGTTAGTTTAATGTGATTATAAGTTGTTTTGATTGAAAATACACAAAATAGGAAAGTTAGAACCAAATATAGGCGAATATAGGCCATTTTAGGCCATTTCACTTGAAAATGAATGAATACGAGTAGTTTGATGCTAGTTTAAGTTATAAACACCTCAAACATCATATATATAGTTAGTTTAATGTGATTATAAGTTGTTTTGATTGAAAATACACAAAATAGGAAAGTTAGAACCAAATATAGGCGAATATAGGCCATTTTAGGCCATTTCACTTGAAAATGAATGAATACGAGTAGTTTGATGCTAGTTTAAGTTATAAACACCTCAAACATCATATATATAGTTAGTTTAATGTGATTATAAGTTGTTTTGATTGAAAATACACAAAATAGGAAAGTTAGAACCAAATATAGGCGAATATAGGCCATTTCACTTGAAAATGAATGAATACGAGTAGTTTGATGCTAGTTTAAGTTATAAACACCTCAAACATCATATATATAGTTAGTTTAATGTGATTATAAGTTGTTTTGATTGAAAATACACAAAATAGGAAAGTTATAACCAAATATAGGCGAATATAGGCCATTTCACTTGAAAATGAATGAATACGAGTAGTTTGATGCTAGTTTAAGTTATAAACACCTCAAACATCATATATATAGTTATTTTAATGTGATTATAAGTTGTTTTGATTGAAAATACACAAAATAGGAAAGTTAGAACCAAATATAGGCGAATATAGGCCATTATAGGCCATTTCACTTGAATATGAATGAATACGAGTAGTTTGATGCTAGTTTAAGTTATAAACACCTCAAACATCATATATATAGTTAGTTTAATGTGATTATAAGTTGTTTTGATTGAAAATACACAAAATAGGAAAGTTAGATACCATAATATTTGTCCAATATAGCCCATTTTAGGCCATTTCACTTGAAAATGAATGAATAGACTAGTAGTAGTTTGATGCTAGTTTAAGTTATAAACACCTCAAACATCATATATATAGTTAAGGTTTAGCAAAATGTGATTTCCCATAGAGTTGCTTTTGATTGTAAAATACACAAAATACGGAAAGTTAGAACAAAGATCAAAACCGATTATAATTATTATATAGTATATTATAAGGAAGACCACTAAAAAGAGGGATAATCATATATTACCTTGATCCAATGAGGAAGACAAGGATTGCCTTCATAGAACTCTTCTATGCATCGACAGATGTATCCTCCCAAGATCATCCGTACTCGCAGTTTTATTAACACAACGGAATTGGCATAGGCTGGTGGGGCGGATGGGCAAGTTCTGGCAGTTCCCCCCCAATACAACGCGTTGGGGCTAACACATATCTCTCTATCATGATTCATGTTAAGATTCTTTACTCTTGTTGATGATCCATGTACTATCCACCAAGACTGTTGAGGTGCAGGGAGAGGATGAATCATTGGTTGGCCTTGCAGGAGCCATGTTGACAAACTCAAAATCATAATAATCAAGTGAGGAGGGAAATGTAGTTTGACAACATCCTACTCCGTAGCACTCCTTTCCTGGTGCTGATCCGTTGATGCAAACTGCTGCACATCCAGCCACTGTCTGTTTATACTTATTTCGCAAGAGTACACCACCTCCACAACCGGACACTAGGGGAACATTGCGCTTCCTTGAGAACAGAAAAGGGCTTCCTGTCAAATTATATGAAGGGTTGTCAAACACTTCTCCCCCTGCCACCCCTGCTGCTACCTTCCTGTCAGCCCCCCTGCCTGCCCCCTATCAGCCCCCTGCTGCCACCCTCCTGTCAGCCCCCCTGCCAGCCCCCTATCAGCCCCCCTATCTAAAAAATTACTTCTTTATTTTTATTATATGCCTCTATTTACTAAGAGTTACCTTTTATTTATATATTATATATATATTGATTCTACAGGAAAGGCGCGCTAAAGCTTATACAAGTTCAAGCAAGAAGAAGTTTTATCATCATATGGGTCCTAAAACTTATGAGCAGAGTAGAAAGGAGTGGCTTGATGAAGATGGTTTTTACCCGAGCATTAGCTCATCATCGGGGGGAACTTCTTGCTCTACAGTTACGACAAAGAAGATTGACCGAGTTGCCGATTGGTATTGTTCACTACATAGTCGAGATGCAAGTGGGAGAAGAACAATTTCTGATCCGGGAACGAAGAAGATAGCCGATGCTGTGGTTAGTATTTAGTGTCACTTCATTTGAATTTAGTTTTTCAGTTTCCAACTAACCGTTTTCCTACGTGTTCTTTCTTCATTAGCTTGGATGGAAGCACAAAGAGGTTACAGGCGAGTTCGTTCCTAATGCTAACAAGGATGCCTTATATATGGTACTAGGTAAGGATCATGATGGACGCGTGAAAGGCAAAGGAGGGGTACGACTAGGCTTGAAAAAAGTTTACGGTCAAGAGTACTCCGCAACAAGATCAAGCTCAATTTCTAATGCATCACAAGATGTGGAGAGCAAAATGAAATCTGCAATAGAGGAGCTTGAGAAGAGGATGAAGAATCAATTTAGTGCCATCTTGGAGAAAATGGGATTACCCAGCTTTGACGAGCTCAATATCACTCCTGGGGACAAATTAAGCCATCAAGATCCTGAGACACCTAGAGAGACACCTACAACGGTACCTGGTTCGATACCTAAACCTCCACTACTTGATCCTCCAGTACCTGATTTAGAGGTAAATGAAGTATTTTTTCAGTTTCTTTTCCGACAAAATATATTATATTATGTTGTTAATGTTTGATTTAGCCAATTATGTTTTAAATAGGAGGAGACGCCTTGTGATCTTTTACTTCCCGAATCAAAAGATGGTGAGTTGGTTGTGGTAGCTTATGGTCGGGCACAACCATCGAGAGTGGGACAAACATCGCATTTGTTGCCGGTAGCAGGTTCTTATTTTAGTGTGTTCGTAGAGACCATTATATCTGGATTTGAAGATTTCTCATTGTCGTTCCCTAGGTCGAATTGGAGCCTCTTTGTTCTTAATGACGTGCAAGGAAGTTTTGTGATATGGCCACGTGCTTGGGTGCAATTTTCACATGAGGTAAAATATATGTGACTAAGCATGATGATAATGATATAAAAGCAGTGCCAATAGAAAAAAAATATATGCACATTATGGAGTTGATTTATTGTTTTTTTCCTTCCCTTGAGATATAGGTTACTTGTTCAATTTGTTGTTTATACTCACTATACATTTTATTTCCTCTCCTTTTCTCTCTATAGTTTACTGACATGAAAACATACCCAATTCAACTATGTTCTTTTGTGTGTTTTTATAAATGGGCTTTGCAGAAAACAAAAAAGGCAAAAAATGTGAAGAATCTGGATGTGAACAAAGAGAGTTCGCAAGGAAACCAATCAAAATCGAATAAGGTGGACTCAAAAACTACTAGTAACATGGCGAATTCACAACCTATTACTGCAATTGTAGGAAAGATTTCATCCAAGGGCTCATCTCCTGATGCGACACCAAAAGGAACGGCACTTGTGTGTGAACAAGTGATCCAATCTCTTAGCAAGTCATGTTTTTGGCTACATGCTCGGGTTAGCAACTTGCCCGATTCTTCCCCAATAAAGGTGGATTTGGAGAAGTCTCAATTCCACTATCTAGGTGATGATTCAGCTACTTGGGTATATAAAGTGGATATTCGTGAATTCCTCTGTGGAGCTATGTTAAATGTATCCATACTACAAGTCTTCATGAGGTTATATATAATTAAAGTAACTACTTCAATATTTTGTTAGTTGTTGACGATTTTCATTCTAACTTAACTTGATTCTTCTTTTAGTGCACTTTATGAAGATTTACTTGGATGTGATTCTGTTTCAAAAGTTGGGTGGTTATGTCCACAAGAGATTCGTGATGCCAATTGCTTACACAACCATGCAGAAGCGAATGAGTACATTCAAAGGAGTATTAGGCAATGTGTTCGATCGGGAGATAAGTATATTATTGCTCCATACATTGAAGAGTATGTTTTAGTACCTACTTGATAATGTCTTTTCATAATGATATTTTGGATAACTACTATAGGTACAAATATTTATATGATTGTTGAACTTAAAATTTTTATTATAGTTCTCATTGGATGCTCTTGGAGATATCTCCTTCAAATCACACAATATACCATTTTGATTCTCTGCGTCGAGAACCACCCCGAGGCTTACTAATCAAAAGCATATTGAATAGGTATTGTTATATTTTCATTTCCTTTTAGGTCTTCATTAACATGCATGACATTGTCACTATTATAAAATGTTGTGTTGTAGTGTGATGATGGAATTGCGTGGATCTGGTCCAAGAAGAGCCACACTTCCTCTATGGAAATCGGTGAAGGTAATTAAATGATTTCGGTTGGCCTCTATCTTTAAGTTATTAGTTTCCCAGATTTATTGATTAGAATTTTGAGAATTATTTTTTGAATATGTTTTTGAATTTAGTGTGCACAACAACATGACGGGGTTGCTTGCGGCTATTATGTGATGAGGTTTATGTACGATATAATTTCTTCTTGCACGGAATTTGATGATCTAGAGAAGGTTCGTAACATTTCATCCCCCTTACAAACTATGACTTGGTTTTCTCCTAATTAGACCTTTACTTGCACAACATTGACTAGAATGGTCAAATACGACGTATAATCATCCTAGTAATCCTAAAACAATTATTAGATTAGATTGTAAGCTAAAATTACATGCTATGGTATGAAATAGATGAATTGGAACCAAAACGAGCTAAAACGACCTTGAAATGACCTTTACTTGCACAACATTGACTAGAATGGTCAAATACGACGTATAATCATCCTAATAATCCTAAAACAATTGTTAGATTAGATTGTAAGCTAAAATTACATACTATGGTATGAAATACATGAATTGGAACCAAAACGAGCTAAAACGACCTTGAAATGACCTTTACTTGCACAAAGTTGACGAGAACGATCAACTTTGACTTGTAATCATCCTATTAATACGAAAACAACATATTAGAGTAGATTGTAAGCTAAAATTACATGCTATGATATGAAATAGATGAATTGGAACCAAAACGAGCTAAAACGACCTTGAATGACCTTTACTTTCACAAAGTTGATGAGAACGATCAACTTTGACTTGTAATCATCCTAATAATACTAAAACAACATATCAGAGTAGATTATAATTAAAATTTACATGCTATGTTATGAAATGGATGAATTGGATTCAAAACGGGTTAAAACGATCTTGAAATGACCTAACTTGCTCAAAGTTGACGAGAACGATCAACTTTGACTTGTAATCTTACTAGTAATCCTAAAACAACATATTAGAGTACATTGTAAGTTAAAATTACATGCTATGGTATATAAATGTATGAATTGGAACAAAAACGGGCTAAAACAACCTTAAAATGACCTTTACTTGCATAAAGTTGACGAGAACGATCAACTTTGACTTGCAATCATTCTAGTAATCCTAAAACAACATATTAGAGTAGATTATAAGCTAAAATTACATGATGTGGTATATAAATGGACGAATTGGATCCAAAACAGGCTAAAACAACATTGAAAGGACCTTTACTTGCACAAAGTTGACTTGAACTTTAAAAATGACTTGTAATCATCCTAATAATAGCAAAACACCATATTAGAGTAGATTATAAGCTAAACTTACATGATATGGTATGAAAAGGATATAATAAATGGCAAAACGACTCATAACGGACAAATTATGACATATATATTATTGTCTTTGTTCTTATTAGATTTACATCACACCAAAGGAGGAGCCCTTCACTATTGAGGAAATCAATGAAGTTCGAGACAAGTTTGGTTCCTTTCTTACTGACAGTTGTCTTTGAATTTGATATCTAGGTAGTTATGATGTAAACTCATACTTGGAATCTAGAATCGTATTTGTAATTCAATTCTACACTTAGATAATATTATTTTAATTTGAAAGTTAATTAGTTGGATTATTGAATTTCTGTATGCAATTTGTTGGATATACTTTCGATGATATAGCACTGAGGATGGCACGAGCTGGTGAAATGTATTTGTAACAGAGCTCTGGAAGTCATATTTGTAACAGCGTTGTTTTTGTTTTAAAAAAAAAGGCAAAATGCTCCGGTGAAGATTTAAAACCGAAGCACTTAACCTTCAAATGCTCCGGTTATATGCTTAAAAACCGGAGCATTTGATGAATTCTGAGCATAAAAAAAGGTCAAATGCTCCGGTTTTTATAACAACCGGAGCATTTGACAGCTTAAGTGCTTCGGTTGGCAACCGGAGCATTTGGGAATAGCACAATTGCTCGTATGACATTTGCTACGCGTGAAATACGGAGCATTTGATGGGTTTTCAACCAGAGCAATTGATGTTTTTTCTACTAGTGTGATAAAGTGTTTTTGAAAGTATCACCAACTAAGGGTGTGATAAGATTTGGGAAAAAGGGCAAATTAAGTGCCAAATATGTAGGTCCATATGAGATCCTGCAAAGAATTGGGAAGGTAGCTTATAGGTTGGCTTTGCCAATGGAGTTCGAAAAGATGCACGGTGTATTTCATATTTCCTAACTCAAGCGTTATATCCATGACGAGCTTCATGTCTTGGAGCCTGAGAGGATCCAGATTGATAGTAGCCTCACATTTGAGGAAAGGCCTGTAAAAATTCTTGATAAGAAGGTGCGTAGTACATGCAATAAGGATGTCAATATCGTGAAAGTGCTTTGGTCAACCAGGAGTCCGAAGAGGCGACGTGGGAAGCTGAAGCTGAAATGAAGAAGAAGTACCCAGATTTATTCCTTGAGGTGAGTTACGAGGGCGTAACTCATTTTCTTTAAGGGGGTAGAATGCGATAGAATTTCGCGCTTTTTACCTATTTTTATGGTATTTTTATGCATTTTTATTCTTATTTTGGCGATTTGCACATGCTTGGTGCAAAATAAATAGATTCTCCGCATAAGAAAAAGTGTTCATGAGTAACACAATCGATTTTAAGTTGGCAAAAGAGTGCACATGAGTGCACAAGTATTTCTCCAATAGGAGTTGAGTTGAAAAACTTTTGAAAAGGTGTGAGTTTTCCTGTCAAGTTTCGGGCGAAACTTCTTTTAAGAGGGGTAAACTGTCATCCCCCGTAATTTTATGAATTTTATAAATATATTTTAATATATAGATATTTATATTTTAATATATATTAGCATATTAATGATTTCATATTTCAAAGGTTGACTATTTGAAAGTCAAAGGAATTATTTTAATAATTTATTCAAGTCAAATATTTATTAAAGTCATGCTTTGAAAATACTTGAAATGTTTGAAATACCTATTTGGATTTGAAAAAGGAGTTAAATGGGCTTGAGGAACCCAAATATTAATTCTAGTGATGTTAGGAGTTCAATCATCATTCATATTCATCATCAAACTCTATTTGAAGCCCAATTGTCTTTTCCTAAGCCCACAAGGGAAACACCCATATAAATACCTTGAACCCAAATATTTTACCCACACATTATTTTTCTCTCTCCTCACTCCTCAAAACCGGTGCCTCTCTTGTGTTCTTCCTCTCGATTTTCTTTCTTCTCTTCCAAGAAACGATTTCTTCTTCAACAAGAATTCTTCCTCCTCCACTTCGAACCACCGCCGACCACCGTGAAGTCGCCGGTGCTGCCACGTCACCTAGCCGGCGCCCTTTTGTCCTCTTCCTTCTTTGTGTTGGTTTGATTTCTTTTCTTCCTTCTCAAGTTTTATACAAAGATTGTATTTTTAGGTTTTGTTTTAATTAATTTATGTTTAAAAGTTATAAGTTATTGATTTACTATTGAATCTAAGTTATATAATTTATGTATTGATGAAATAAAAATCAGATTTGCAAATTTGAGTTTAAAATAGATTTTAATTATCAAAGCATGGATTTTTAGGGTTTAGAGAGATTGGAAAATCATAGTAGCATGTTATAAACTATGAAATTGATTTAAATTATGAATTTAAGCATGTTTAAGTATGTTTAAAGGGAGTTTTAATAAATTATATGCTGCTGGAATTTCAGAAAGGTTGTTATTAATGAAGTTTTAAGGGTTTTAGTGACTAGTATAGTAGTACTATGCTAGGAAGTATTAGTAATTGAAGTTTTAATGTTAGAAACAACTTTTAAATATTTTTAAGGGAGATATAAAGTATTTTAAAGTTGCTGGAAATTATTTGAGTATTGATTATAAATTTATATTGGTTGTTTTAGGCGGAGATTTCTCTCTAGGTCACTTTTAAGATCGTTAAAGTGGCCTATCAGTTTGTTTACACAAGGTACTTACATACCTATGTGTTGATTGAGATAGTATCATGATTTAAGGAAGGAAATTATGTAGTACTACCTCCGTCCCAAAAAGATCTGAACGGACACGTAGTTTAAGGTGATAAGTTGTAGTGTGGTTATCAAATGTTATTTTATTTAAAAAGTAGATGTGATAGGAGTTGGTGGGGTATTTTTTATTAGAGGAGAGAGAAAGTTGGGTAACTTTTTATTGATAAAAGGTAGAGTGTGGGCCAAAGATGTGTAAAAGAAATAATATATTAATAGTGGGACCATGCCAAAAATGGAAGTGTTCAAACTAATTTGGGACAAACATAAAAGGAAAGTGTTCAGACTATTCTGGGACGGAGGGAGTATCATGTATTATGCTGTGGTGTAACATGTTGATTATGAGATTATATTATGAGATTTATATATCATGTTTGTATGGAAGATTGATGCAAGCATGTTGGTTGGGAACTTTATTGTTATTAATTCACATGGGGGAATTATATATTTATTAGTATTGGATCATGATTGATCATTGTTCCCTTTTAGTATTTCACTGCTTTATAAGGACCGAGGGCCTTCTTTGGTAAGTTGATATTTTCTACCTATGAAAGGTAATTTGGCTGTTGGCTAGGTTCAACAAATAGGAAAGATTGATTAAAGTTGAAGCTAATGTTGGATTGTAAGTTGTGTGATCACTTATCTAATCCTGAGATAAAAAGAGAAGGGTTTTTCTATACAGTGCCCCTGTATTTTACGAAATTCTACGTTGTACCCAGCTTTTTTGAACTCTCCACATTGTACCCATAAACTTTCTAAACGTGACACGAAATACCCTTACTAATAGAAAATCCTACTCCAAACTTCTCTTAGTATTCAATTTTTCATATCATATCACAAACCTCAGTCAACTAACAAAGCTAAAAAATCCTACTCTACGCCCACACGGTAAATAGTCCCAAAATCTACCGTTTGATATCGTGTATAAGGGTATTCAGTGTAACGTTGAGAAAGCTTAGTGGTACAACATGGAAATTTTTAAAAAGTCTGGTACATCATAGAATTTCGTAAAACGCAAGGGCACTATGTAGAAAAACCCAAAAGAGAATTATGGTTGTTTGATGATTTTATTATGTGTGTTGCTTGTGAGTCATAACAAGTAATAACTGGTAAATCATGTAAAGTGAAACTGGATAGCAATAACTTTGGACTGGGGCACGTCTGAAGTGTGGACAATTAGGAGTTGGAGTACATGGTGGTAGCCCATGGCTTTTTCTGGGTTTCGTGTTGATCACCGTTCCTATTTTATTAAACGGTTCCTCAATACCGTAGGTCATTTTGGAATACGGAGTCGCGCCCGTATTTCGTCTTCCTAGGGGAAGGCTGTTTTAGATGAGACAACTCGGTCCATTGACTATTCCATTTTAAGTAATAAGAATGTTGTTTGTTTAAGTTCAGTTCAGTAAAAGGTTATCTGCAAGTTATTATGTTATTATTTATTCCTGCCTATTATCTATTAGTATCATGTTAGGATTATTTACTTGTTTAGTATGTAGTACTCAGCTTTGCTGATTACGTGCTTTTGTTGTGTATGTTGATCATGGCTTTGCCTTATTGATCCTGTGATGACCCATTTTGGTGAGCAGTCTCTAGAGATCAATAGTGCATAGTCCATCTAACTGGTTCGAAGATGATGCATCATTGGGATCGAGGTTTTGGAGAGCTTGTGTAGTTATATTCTGTGCTTTTGAGTTATACATTTTATAGTTGGTTGAATTTGGATTTAAGGTTGACTTTATTGTTGACTAA